>WBNQ01042875.1:0-15183 GCA_013401375.1 Spizella passerina | reverse complement strand
GAACAGCATTTTTCTTTTTGCACATCTTTCCACGGTAATCTTCAAATAATTTATTATAGTTCTCTTCATAGCCTCACCCCATCTTTCCCCAAGTCATTTCTATTTAAATAACCACATACCGATTCAAGAAATCAACTTAAGGAATACAGGTTTAAAAATTGCTATAGTTCATTAAAATAGATTCCACTTAATGACAGAGATATATTTCAGTCATCAATATGTAGGGCATAGGTTCAATTCAAAACTTTCTGATTTTCCTCACTGTTAAAGCAATTATTGCTTGGAAACACAGGAGATTCCAGTGCCTTCAGAGCATAACAAAGTGCCTTCAACCCTCTAAAGAGTGAAGGTTTTTTGTCCTTCATATACCTTCATTTCAGTGGTAAACAGGCACCAAATGATTATGAGGGAACTTATATCTATTGCTTTATAAGGATGACAAGATCCATTAAATATGTATATACAGACACATGAACATACACATTTGTTTTCTTATAAAGTATTTCAACTATGACACAAAATTCAAATGAAACTATTCTAGCAATGCTGAAAAATCAATGACTTGAGACTCTACGCTGTTTCAGAATGGAGCTAGACTTTCAATTTCCTTAAATATTTAAGACTTCAAACAAACATTCCCAGTGTGCACTGACACACTCACTAGGTTATCACACCACCTGTATCCCACAGTAGTTTGCTATCTTACAAGAAATGTAGAGGACTTCATTTCTACTCATTTTTACTGAAAGTCCAGATCATCAGGAGGCTCTGTGACAAGGAAAAGTTAATATATACAAACTGAAGCAACTTCAGTGGCAGATGGTGAAAGATGTTCATAAAACATCTTGCTTAGTAGTCAAAATATTTATTTTGAGCTTCAGAAACCCAGAGTCAGCCGTTTCCTCTACGGTGATTTTGAACTTGGATCTGCACATGGGCCCTTCCCCTAAAGTATTCCTGATTGACATGCCACTGGCTACCCTGAAATCTGCCTTCCTCCTCTACCTCCCATTCAACTGTGGGCAGAAAATTCATCCTGAACAAAAGAAGCCTTTCTCAGTGAAACATGCATCCAACTTGGAATAACATGATGAAATCCTGAAATAACCCCTATATTTCCTCCCCCAAACAACAAACTGGAATCCTGAAAAGAAATGGGCCATGATCACAGAATCACAGAACATTCAGAGGTAAAAAAGACCCACAAGGATCATTGAGTCCAACTCTGAAGTGAATGGCCCATATAGGGTTCAGCCCCACAACCTTGGTGCTCTTACTCACTGAGCTGATCAGCAAGGTTCTGCTGCCCTACCCAAGTTGTCTACCAGCAAAGAACAGCTTTATTCTCGTATGAATTGATAGCCTGAAAAGGAGTTGGATTTTTTTAGATCAAAGTAGCATTTTGATGCTATGGGAGAGTCATAAAATATCATTGAGAACTAAATTTAATAACACTAGAGGCTAGACAGAAATTTAGCCCATATGCGGTGGCACACAATGTGGCATTGCACTGTAAAAAGAAAGAATAAAGAAAAATAATTTTAAAAAACCCAAAACCCAACTAAAAATCCCCCCCAAAAAACCAAACCAAAAAAAGCCCACAAAAACCCAAAGAATTGTACCACTGGATTAAGACAGCATAGACACATATTTTATATGAAGAAATTAAAATATTAACTTTGCTAGAACACAGAATCTTAGTAATAACTAAATTAACATTTTTAATTACTCATAATAGGCCACCTCACAATTATTAGGTAGCTACATTAGTCTTTTACTTCATTCCATTCAATCTATACTCCCTGAACAGTTATTCATACTGAAAAATGTGTACAATAGATGAGAGGGAATAAAAGGATCAAAGAGGAAAACAGCTAAAATATATCTGAAAAGCTGGTAACAGAAATTTTACAAAAGCCAGGGAGAGGAGACTAGAGTATCATTAGCCATTTTCATATCCTAATGGAACATGCAAGTTTCAGTCTGTTACTAAGAGTGGGTCCATGGCAAAGAGCCCAAATGAGGTCTGAAAAAGCATAATGTACCTTTAATGATTGAAATAGCAAGAAAATTAAATCTAATCATGTTTCATTAAGCATACTTTAGCTCCCATTTTTACTAAATTATTCTATTATGATTTCCCAACTGTCTGTTGAAATAACCTTTTACAGCAATCTAATTCACCATCATAAACAAGTCTCATTTCTCACAATGAAGCCCCCTGGGATTAGTGAGAGGAGATGGAAAATCTAAACCTTGCCAATCCTGCAGCCACTAAGGTAACCACTCAGGGAGACAAAGATTTTTGTTTTCCTATTTGTGGCTGAGATCATTAAGATATAATTAGAAATGTATTCATGAGTATCAGAGCGTCTGTTATGGAGATACCATTCACCAAACAAGCATCCTCTATACTAGTCTTTAAAAAGCACAGGAGCAGGCATAATCCCCACTTCACTCTCTGGAGAGTTCTGCATTAAATGGACTGCATTAGACATCCCTCTCACTCCCTGCTTTTTAATGGAACCTTATACATGCATGCAGTATTTTCTCAGACTCCATTGTTACCATCAGAACTGCTGGACTGTTTGCTTTCAGCAATATGCTCCTGCAGAGCGATCCAGATGTGAGCCCTAAAGATAGCTACGTGCAGGGAATTTAAATCCTGCTCCAGAACTTGACACAGGGCAAGCAAATGTAGAACTTGAGAATATACAGTCAGAAATGGATTGTTTACACAATAATCCCTGGCTCTCTGCAGCAGTGAAAGGAGCTATCAGCCCTCATACACATCCTTTCTGCTTTAGTCAAACGAATGAAATATGCACCAAGGAGAAATATTGCACTTCACTCCAATAAGTAACTGAAAGAAATCTGTTTTTCCTTTGTAAAGACCTTAATTATTACTAAACTTCATATCAAATAACATGACAGCAACAGAAAATTAAAAGCAATGTCACCCACCAAACAGTGCTTAAGTATCTGCTACAGGGATCAATTTGGGGCCCCCAGTTAAACGGCAGAATGTAAACTGTCAGTCATCATAATGTTTGAACAGGTTATTATCTTATTTGGTAGTCAGGATTTTGAAAGGAACCCAGTATATAAAATAGAAAGAAAAGGAGTGGTAGGGCGCAATTTTGCTTCCTGTACCCATAGGAACAGTAAGAAATACTTGATCAAAACATCCAATGGGCAGAAACTGAACCCTGTAATATAAACAGGGGATTCAAAAGAGAAATCTGAACAAAAAAAAAAATTACCAAAATTTCAGCTGAGTCTTTGAAATGATGCTCTATTATAATGGTAATTAGAAAGTTCCAGTGGGTAAACTAAGATTGTGTCATGGTAGGCTTAATCTTTTTGCATACATATGGCTAATGAATCTACCTTAGCAAAGTAATGATTTTTAAGCTTGCCTATAAAACTGTTTACAAAACAAAATATATTTCAAACCTAAACATTTACTACAATGAGTAAATGGCTACAAGGTAAAAACAAAGTAAAAAGAAAAATATTAAGATTTAAATTGTTTTGCTTTGTGGAAGACTGACATTCTAAAATCTAATTATCACCCTGCAATACAAACTCTTCAGGAAAACATTACCACAAGGAATGCATAAAGAATACATGACTGAGGCCAAACCAGACAAATTTCTAGATAAACGATCAGAGTTCAGATGCATAATGCGGAAACCTCTGCCAGCCAAAAACCATTCAATATTCTTTTACAAACTCTATTGTGAAGCACACAATAGCTCAGTACCTTACTCATCAGAATGCAGCTGGTCAATAAAGGTACAGTCAGCAACTGCCACATTCCTATGCCAATATTTACTTAGATGAGATTAAGAGATGTACCTCAGCTGTTTGACAGAACTGTGATAACGCCACAGTAAAATTCTGGTCACAAGATCAATAAATCTTACTCTGAAAAACATGCATCCCAGATTTACTTCAATATATATTTTTCCTTAAATGCCTTATCTTTGCCTTGACATTTACATTAGCAGGAAAAATTTATTAGCAATTTGCTCTTAATCAGCCTGACAAACACGAAGTGTGGAAGAAGTGAGATTTTGCATTAATATTGCTTCTACTGCAAAAATAAATTAAATTTTAAACGTAGACATTAATCTCCTTGGGTGAACATTGATGGTGATTCCTTTTTGCATCACCCATTTAAAATTTTTCATAAAATTCAAAGAAACTATGGTAAGGTCATTATTTCTCCCTATAACTTGCTAGTTAAAGGTCATAGAGGACACACTTTGGCACTAGACTTGTGAAGTCTCACATTAAGAATAATCTGTCTTTTTGCAGCATCTGCCTTTCACACGTTTGCATCATGGTCCTACAGCCCTTCCTCTTCCATAGGTCTCCGTGTGCCCTTCAGCTCCAGCCGCGATCCAGTAGTGCAGTGGGAGTGAGGGAATGCTGCAGGGCTGCACTCCAGCCAGCAATTACAGACAAAGCAGCCCTGCCAGCTTCCCCAGGCTGTTCTCCTGCTCCCTCTTCTGCTGCTCACAATCAACTGTCAGAGAACTCTTGGGACCAGGCACATTTCTTCTTTTTTACATCCCACAATACAGTATGAAGAACACTTACAAGGTCACAAAGACTTTGAGATTGCTAACAGAAAGAATTTGAGATTGTCACACACACATGTATATATATGGACATTTTATTTATCACACCCCTGCATACATATATATATATATATATATGAATATTACAAAATTACAATCTGACTTTGGGAAAAGAACTAAATAAACAAAATGAAATGTGTCCAAGGTGTGGACACTGTAAGACTGTGAGAATAGTAAAAAAGCTTAAAGAATGGGAGGTGAGATTTATCAGTTACTGATAAAAGTAGGGTAGGATGAACAACGAAAGATAAAGAATTTAATTTGTTTAATTTTATTCACAGCAGAACCAGTCACCAGTCTAGAAGATTAACTGCTTTAGTTGCATTTCTTAAATTAAAACATAGGAGATAGGCAGTAAATGCTACAACTTACAGAGGAAAGGGGTGTGACAGAAGTAAGATGGATTCTGAAGATGATGATGCCAGTTAAATCTCTAATTAAAAAAGAGCACAATTATCTCTTTACCCATCCCAAACCACCTCCCAAATATTTTTCCCTAAGTGGGAAAATTGTCTAATTATAATGACTGAGTGATGTTTTGATGTAATAAAAATTCTGCAAAAATGTGCTACATTAAACATTGACAACTCTGAAACTTGTTCATAAACAATGGCTAAATATTAATTCTTAAAGAAAACTTCCAAACTTCTTTGTGAATTCCACAAATTAGTATTAATTTTTAACTCCACAACCAGCCAAATAAACAGCACAGACTGAAAATTAGCCTCATAACTCAAAGCTGTGTATTTTTAACTAGCTAATTTCTCTAAGAAACAACTTGCTTCAGAAAAGAAGTCAATCTTTTTAAGTCATAAAATATTAAACTGGTTTCTCAAATAAAAATGGGAGTTTAAAGACAAATTTCTGCACCTAGTAACTAAAATAGTGCAATACAGAAAAGTTCCCATGCATTAATTTTTAGCATATAAAGCAGAATCTGACTCAGTTCAAATAGAAGGTGTACCTACCCTAACAACACATCTAAAACACTCAAAACCAGAAGAAGCCCTACATGACAGGTATACTGAACACTTTCCCTAGCCTCCAGGAACTGACAGCCCAAGGACTTTGAACCAGATGTAGTTTATACATGTAACAACTCTCAATGGATTTTTGGTCTATTAATTTGTCCAGTCTATTTTTTAATGCAAGTAAACTAAGGATGCCATGGAGCAGAGCTGAAAGCTGACCATAACCCTACAGGAAAAAGAAACTGACCTTTTGTCAAGTTTTCAGATCCCAACTTCAAGTTTTCTTTAGCTCTTATGATACAGATCTTGTGTGAGTGGAGACAGTGAGCAGCAATACTGTTCCCTATTCACCTGACTCTGGCACATATATATCAACTATCCTTCAGATTAAAGCATACAGAAGGATAATCTCTTTCACAGTAGCCATTCCAGACCTTTTACCATCTCTGTTTTTTTTTTTCTTTAAACTATTTGCAGTTCTAGTGTAAACATTTTGAGATGGGGAACCCAAAATCCACACATGGAGTAGCACACACAATGTTTCTCTGCCTACCATTGCAATACTTCATCTTACATTTAGTGTGTTTTCCAGACCCAGGACAAAGGATTAAACAGATGTTTTTATTAGACTGTGTTTTCATCTAACTACAATATCTCATTCCTCAGTGATAATGGCAACACATCTTGCATGACTGCAAGATGGAGCTTATAGAGCTGTGACCCTAGACAGCAGTCTCACATCGTGCAATACTTCAGAACACATACAGGTTTCATATCTGCTTTGAAAAGGGGTGCAAATGAAACTGAAAGTAAGCAGTATTAGATGTCAAAAAAACACTTGAGAGGATTTTAATTACATGAATAATCACAAGATCCTGGAGGTTATTCACAAAACTTCTAACAAAAAAGTCACAAATCAAGTGTGATAAAACAATATGTCAATGCTGAACAGGTTTATGACTACAAAAAAACCCTAACCAAAACCAACCAAACTAGGTACTGTTTAAGAGGGAGAAAACTCTGCTTTAGAATCTCTGCATTGTGAACTTTGTAAGTTCTTAAAAGACTGTGTTAGCTGAAAAAGTGAGAGGGAGAGAACATGAGCACCAATTGTGTTTCTATCCAAGCCTTAGGGCTGTCTGTAGTGATGGTCAGTCCAGAACTCTCACTCATGGTGCTGTCGGTGAAATCGATCACTACAGAAAATAAGCTCAATACCCTTCTGCCTTTAGTTCCCAAGACTGACAGACTGATCTGTCATCTAAAATGAAATTCCTGATAAAATGTTCAGTGAGCATGGAAAAAGGTTATAAACTCTTCCCTCAGGCTGGACTGGGGGAACAATAACAGAATCATTCCTGATAGAAGGGGCCAGACAGAACAAAGTACTATAAAATGAATGATTGAAGAATTTTTATTAAAGTTTTCTATCAATATAAAGTGACAAATAAAAGAAAAAATTATTTCCCTATCAGTGCAAAAAAGTCATGTATCTTTCATACTTTTAGAAGTCTGGGAGATTTTTCACATATCATTCTTCACCTAAATACTATAAAAGTCTTCTTACTACATAATTCAAATATTCTACAAATTTTAACTGTCCTAAAGCTCATAGAGTTAAAAAAAAGGTCTTAGTTAACATTTAAATAAACTTGTTTTCCAATAAATAAAATCTAATATCATCAGCTTTAGCTGTCATGTGGAAAGCTGAAGTTAGCATGTTCCCTTAAAGGTCAGAGCTGCACTGTAAGTAAAAATATAATCACTAGGAAAAATTCTCTACAGTAAATTTTGAACTACACAATCCCAAAATTTAAAAAAAAACCTGTTTAAAACACTGTTAAAACACCACAAAACTCATACTTCAGGTAACCTTGCATAAATGTCCAAGTGTACTGAGAGATAAAACAAGTTGGCAGAAACACTCAGTGACTTTATACACCCATCCATTCATCTTGACCTACAGTCTGCCTTGGTTCATAAAACGCCACCCTCATGCAGTACGGCTCAGATAAAGAAGAAATGGGAGGGGAGCCAAGCTAGCTGAATAAGCATTGCCATTTCAGTCCATCCTCTTTGCTTACTTAAAGGTCAAACCATGCAAGTTATTGGGAAGCAGGAAAAAGATGAAGAGCTCAGAAGCCCAAAATCACCTGAAAGACTACTGACCCAGATCCTGGTCTAGAGGAGTTAATGTCTAAGTTCAATAAGGCTCAGTATATGGCAGCTACAATGCCAGGACATAACCTGTGGGGTAATTTTTTTTCCAGTTGGTTGATTTTTAGCAAAGTGTACAGGACTGGGACAATCAAATCACAGAATAACATATGTTTGAAGGTGCCTCTGGAACTCTCCAGTCTAGCTGGCTGCTTGGCTCAGTCTGCACAGTCTCCAAGGATGGAGATATTACAACCTCTCTCACCTCTCATTCCAGTGTTTGACCACCCACCCCACAGCAAAAAGTTTCTTTCTATATCAAGCTGGAATTTCCAATCTTCTAGCTTGTATTCATCCTGCCATCCCTCCACTGTGCACTGCTGAGTCAAGTCTGGCTGCATCTTCTCCGCACTGTCCCACAAGGCAGCTACAGGCAGGAGGAAAAAGCTCCCCCCAAGATTTCTTTGAAAAAGTTGTATGAAGCTTGTTCTCTCATCCTCTCTGTGTCCCATGTGCTCCAGACCCCCCGATCATCAGGGTGTGTTGTAATCTTCACTGCAGTGTTGTTCTTGCCTCTCGGCTGGGGGCTCTTCTCCGTTCTCTGTAGTGCAGTTCTTCTTGGCTCCTCCTGGGCTCTTGACCCACCCCTTTTTATTCCAGCTACCTTCACAAGCTACAGCTGCTGCCCAACTAAGGACTTCGCAACTGTAGCTCGTTTGGAATAGCTAGGACCCACTTATCTCATACAGAGGACTCTCACTACATTTCAGTTGTTGTATTCTTATTGCTGTTATAACAATACATATATTCAGGCTTGCTCCAAGATGTCAAAGGTTCAGGGTAAGCACTGTTACATCTTTTACAATATGAACAGTATTTGAACACAGTATTTGAAAACCAGATATTCCAAACAAGTTTAGCCTTCTAAGAAAAACTAACTTTTAAGAGTTGTTCAAACAACCACTATTACCACATTTGTAATTGGTTTAAGGGAAGTGCCAACTACCAGCATCCAGCAAGGTTCAAAGGACAACAGGCAATCCTCTCAATACAGGACAAACCTCGTGGATTTTGAGCAACAGCCAAGGGCCAGCACATAGTAATAAGCAGAAGTTCTACCCTTTGTAGACGCAGAGACCTCTAAAACAACTGTTGTATTGGATCTTAAATCATCCCTGAAGGGATCATTCTGTATTTCATACCATAATTCTGGATAAATATTAGAGTTATAGTTACTCATTAATTGCTTTGAACAGAGCTTAAACTGCATCATCACCATACATCCCTGCAGCACCCTGTTTGTCCCAATCAAGAGAAGATGCAAAAAGACCAGAGACCCCAGCTGAGTCTAGGTCACTTTAGAGCCACACCATGGAATGTTCTTGGGATGGTCAGAGCAATGATGTGATAAATATATGGATCTGCCATGCAAGGAACAACAGAGATCATGACTTTGTAACAGGTTTTTCTTTGAAATATTTTCTATCAAAAGACAGCTTGTAAGATATTATACCATAATACACAAAATAACTATCCACTCTGGACTACTGCAGAAACATTTATGAAAAAAACCCACCTTCACAAAACCAGTATGTTTGCCTGCTTATTGAAGACCAGTAATATATAACATGAAGAGCAGGATCAAAGAAATGGAAAACAGCCACAGCAGCACAAAACTCAGATGTGTTCTACTATCAGCAGTAATCATGGTCACTATTTTTGCAAAGTACAGATACCTATGCACTTCACTACCTGTTTGTGATTTTCTTACCCACTATGTTAAAGCTAGCTTTAAAATCTTGCTACGGTCTTTCAGATTCCTATTTATTATCTGTACAATTTTCAACTTTTAGGACAGGATAAATAAATAACTACTAACAAATAGATAAGACTATTGTTTATACAATAGTTTTCTTATGTCCCTTAGCACTGCATATAAAATAGAAAAAATAGCTGGGCAGCATACACACTAAAATATTAGTGTCTAGCATTAGAAAGCGATTCCTTTAAGATGTAAATAGCTGAATTTTCTTCCTATACAAGAACATAATGTTGTCACAAATGCTGTGTACTCAATTTTTCTCTGAAGTGGAACTCCAGGTGATTTAGTAAATAATCTTATTCCCTCCCCTAACAGGAGCACTGGTTCAAAGTAATTTTGCAGATAAGAAAGAGAATGACAGAAGGATATGCTTTATCGATACTTCTTTTTTTAATACCCATTTTATTATGCAGACTATCAATTTATACTATTAAAATTATTTAAAGGATGGCTCTGCTTCCCCTCATTTTCTCCATCAGCAATCTTACTGGGGATAGATTTACAGACACACAGCCATAAAATAGGCTGGCCATATTTACATAGTGCTTCTCATAAAAAAAACTGAATACTTTCTAAATTTGAGGAATTCATCTTCCCTACATTCTTGTGATGTACATTTATAGTTTAGACATTATCATACTGTAAGAAAAAAATAATTTGATAATTTTGTTTGAATAAGGTCCAGCTGGGACCTTAAACAAGCTTAGTTTCAGAATGATGAGAACCAATTGCTGAGTTTTCTCAGAGTAAAGGTGTTCATTGGAAATCCAAAGGATAGAAGCATAACAAGAATATGGTGAAAAAGAGGGGTTATACAATTTTCCCAGAGTCAAGAATAAATGTGGATCAGCAGCAGGAATAGGAAGCAGTTCTCTCAATTCTCTCACTACTCTGTCAACAAGCCTATTTTTCATTCCAAAAATCATGTACTTCAAGTTTTCAGTTTTTTCATTAACCTGTTCTAAAGTATTTGTAACAAATACACATTTAACTACTTCAAAAAGAAAGTTATATTAAAGACAGACAAAATTATTTAACTCAAGCAACTCTACAAGAAATGCTGAAAAACAGCCTATTAATACCATTCAAAAAAACCAGTATCAAAACCCAACAACAATAATTATCTCAATGTGATGGATGGAAAGTAAATAATTATAAAATAAATATAAATAATATAAATATAATATTTTTATAATAGAAATATAAAGTAAATAATTATAAAAATAATAGCTCTGTTTAAAGCTGGCAGCTGTTAGCTCAGAGTTAGGTGGAGGCATCTTCATGAATTGTTGCCGTACACTGACTGCAGCACAGACAACTCTTAAGCTCTGTGGTTGTAGCAAATGCTGAAAGTCTAGCATACATCATGACATTGAAATGATATTGAAAAAGCAAAATGTTTCTTCCATTGTTGGCAGGAAAATGCCTCTGCAAAAGGGAACTTTTGTTGACCTTATCACTGGGAAACAAAGGGTTGGGAGACCAGTGCTATGGAAAGGGACCTGGGGTCCTGGTTGATGACAAGTTGAACATGAGTCAGCAGTGCCCTGGCAGCCAGGAGGACCAAGTGTGTCCTGGGGGACATCAGGGACAGCATCAACAGCCAAGCAAGGGGGAGGACTGTCCTGCCCTGCTCTGCACTGGGGCAGCCTCACCTCAAGTGCTGGAGGCAGGTTTGGGCACTACAATGTAAGATGACATAAAACTATTAGTGTGTGTCCAGAGAAGGGTGATTAAGTGTAGCAGCCCATGAACTCTCTCCCTTTGGTCAATCCCCAAGCCCTCAGCCCTGGAAACATTACCTACCATAGAGTTAGACCACCCAAAGGGAAAAACAGACTCTCCCACTGACTTGATGTCACAACTTCCTCTGGTTTCTCCTTCCCCTGTCACTGGCTTGGTATCCCTGATGGCCACCCCCCTTCCCCTGGAGGCCAGGCCCCTCTGCCCAGCACTTAGCTCTGCCCCCTTCCCCTTTATAAGCTGACTGAATGCCCTGGAGCACTCTCTTTCCCTTCAGCTACTGTGTTACTCTGCTGGAATAAAACCTTGCCAAAGAGCCTCTCTTGCCTCTATCTCTGAGCCAGTTGCAGCGAGTGTTGAGTGGAAGTTTGACTGCGTTACCTGAATGTTAACTCAGCTTGCTTTTCGACAGGAGAGGTTTGTTGGGGGTAAGAGATAGGTCGCAGCACCTACCACTTTAACACCCACATTTTTAAGTAAGGTGGCGCAAGGTCTCAAGAGAAGACCTACAAGGAGCAGATGAGGTCACTTAGCTTGTTCAGCTTGGAGAAGAAAAGGCTGAGGGGAGATGTCATCACAGTCTATGACTTCCTCAAGTGAGGCAGCAGAGGCGAGATGCTGATCTCTCTCTGGTCACCATCAATAAGTCAGGAGGAAATGGAGTGGAGCTGCATCATAGGAAGTTCAGATTGGACATTAGGAAAAGATTATTCACTGAAAGGGTGGCTGGGCACTGGAAGAAGCTCCCCAGGGAAGTAGTTGCAGCACAACACCTGACATATTACAAGGAGCATCTGAACAACACTCTTAGTTATTTGATGACTAAGGCAGTTGTGAAAGTAGCAGGAGTTGGTCACTATGATCCTTACTAGTCCCTTCCAACTACAGACAATCTATGGTTCTGCTATTGCTCTATCCATATGCAAAACCACCATGCATCACATGACAACATCTGAAAGAAATCAAATGTCATGGATTCTTGTCATTAATCACAATCAGAAATTGTGTTTACACCAAGAATTTTGGCTTCTAATAGTCTTGTTGTCATCTGTTAAGAACACAATAGTTACACATGAATAACTGTTAAGAATTCATTCCATGTACAGTAATAATTGGAGAGATCAGTTGACCATAACAGATTAACAACCCAATTCAGCTGTAATCCAACACTTATGTGTATAGAAACTTCCTCAGAAACTCCTGACTTAAAGATCACTAAAACAAAAAAAAAAAAAAAAATCTGTTTCTGAAAATAAAACTTTCTATTAGCAGGATTCCTCTTCCTGCTAAACAAATCTCAGGAGAGCTTCACTTAGAAATGTTTATTTCCAGGAGTCTGGAAATTCAGATGTGCAGGCTTATCCCTTTAAAGTATACACTATTTTCAAGTCAGCAATTTAAAAGATATAAGTAGTCTCAGGAATCTCATCCTAAAACTGAAAGTGCTTAAGCTTTAACAGAGTAATGAAAAATCCTAACATTCCTACCAAAGGAGCCATATTTTATTCCTGGAAAATTAGAAATTAAGATACTGTACTTTTACAGTGCCTTCTTTGGTGTATAGAAGTACTCATATTAATTTGATTCTACATTAAAAAAAGGAAAAATATAATACCTTACTGAATGTTGACACAAGACTTCGATGCATTGGTAAGAAATTTGTCAGTTTGGAAAGGATTTAAAAACATTCTCACTGGTGAAGCGTTCTTCTCACAGTAAATTTTACACTTGCAATACATTTATCTTCTTTAAATGATATCGTGTAATTTTTTCTCATTCCAAATACATAAATTCTAAGATAGTTCAACACTTTTTTACTAGTTTCTCCTAAATCCATCTTTGAATATTAAATGCCTTTCAAAAATGCCTTTCAGCAATTATTTTGCTTTATAAACTACCCATTAAAATAGGGTTTTGGCATTTTCACTTTCAGAAATCCTCATAGATTACACTCCTAATCTGTCACAGCAGTTTTAAATACATTGTATTTAAATTGTATGCAACAGCATATATTTTGACTATTAAATATAGTAGATTTGAGAAAATATGCATAATTCAGAGAAAGACAAAAATATAGGTCTTCATTATAGATACATTTAAGGTTTCTAACTAATGTCCATCCTTTTGAAGCCATAAAAAAATCACTCCTAGAACCTAATTTCAGTTACCTTCTAACAGCAGTAATGAGCTGGTGAAATACACCAAAAAGAGCCATTGCATTGAACACTTTTGTAACAGCATCCAAAATACAGAAAGGAATAGGAATGCCCCACACAAAGGTATCTAAATAAATAGTATTTCCCGTTCTTTAAAACTTATGTAGACTAAGCATTCCCAGATACCTTTGTGTTGATTTTTCTAGTAGAGAGCAGATTCTAAATTAAGGATTGAGTATGCCTACAGCGAGATGCCCAGAGCAATCAATCAGCATCAATCTTCTCATGCAAGCACTGAGCTGACTTTAGGTCAAAGCTCATTTACAGCATAGAAGACCAAGGCCCATTCACACTAAATGCTAGAGCTTTTATTATTTGCCAAATTTAATATCCTAATTTTCTCCAGCTGAGTTCCACAGCATAAACTCGTACTTTTGACAGAATATAAGAGAAAGAGTCTCCTAGTCTTTTGTTTCAAGTACTCATCCTGGATGGCTTATGAGTACTTGCAAGAGTTAGAAACATTCTTTCCATTCTTTCAGACAACCAACAAGACGTGCACCCCACTGGACTAGGAGGTGCTTTCCTTAACAGACACAAGTAAACTAATGCTTCAAAAGCTGCAATAACCTCTGATCCATGTTCTTCATTACTTATCATCCATGTGGTTGCTAGACAGCAAAATACCTCTACCTCTTCCCTCAAATGATACATGACTGTAATCTCTCACCAGAAAATAGAAACCAAGCAAAAGAGGAATGATAAGGCTCTTATTTTTCCTCTCCAGTGTTTTTTTTCTCTTTTTTTATAGTATTTTCACAGGTAAGACTGGCCATAAAACAACTATTATTTTTAAAACATTTTAATTGGNACAACTTCTTTTTCACAACTTCTTTTTTTTTTTACTCGAAGTACTTTGGTTAGAATTATTTTAAATTTAAAAAAGAAAAAGGCAACCTAACTATACCAAAGGAATCTAGTTATACACGGCTATGTGTCCTCTACTCAGACAAAATTTCCACAAAATTGTTAACTTTCTTGGAAAGAAGTTGTCACACAAGAAAGCTGGCATGGCTTCTTTCTTCTTTTGAAGTGCACATTTATCTATTTCTTATGTAACTATTACAATTTTTCTTTTAATTATGCTTAGCTCATATTCTCTCCCTTGGTGATAATATTGAACTCTATTTTCATCTGCAATTACAACAAAATAAGCAAAGCACACCTTCTAAAAGGACCAGTGACTGCCACCATAACATGATTTTGAAGCATCTTTTGAGTGCCCAAGCATAGGTTGCCTGCAGTCTATCAAAAACATGAATAACATATGATCCCCTAATTTAAGATGTCCAATACAGCCATCTCAAGATACACAGGGACAGCATAAAGCTTTCAAACCTATACACAACTAGGAAAAATAAACAAAAACATATGAACAGGACTGCAAAGGGAAATTTGGTATTTTCATACAAAGAGCTTTCCACTGTATTTGAAGGAAAAGAATTTAAAATATGGAATTTTGAAGTTAATTTTAATTATTTCACTAATGTAAAGAGAAGAGGTGGACTTGCTTGTGTTAAGAATAGAATAACAATATAAATAAAACAACCACTGTATTTGAATGGCCTGTGCAGATTAGACATGAACACACTATCTACTACAGATCATATTTAAGAAGTTATAAT
>WBNQ01042874.1:40207-56141 GCA_013401375.1 Spizella passerina | reverse complement strand
ACCCTATTTTATGCTGAATTCACAGATGAGGGCACAGATGCAGTGCAGAAGAACTACCTAATAACCATGAGATCATACATGTGATGATGTTGTAGTGATATTAAGCAGTACTTTATAAGTACACCACAGCACTTGACAAAAGTGGCTGAGTAAGGTGGAGAAATCCCCCTCATCCCCAGTGCTGCAAGAAGCAAACACCTGCTCTGTAGACATCGGTCTGTGGGGATTAATTTCCAGCCTAATGGAACCCTATAACTTAGAAATTGTAATCCATGGTTCAGAGTAAGATTACTCTGAACCATGGATTACATGGTTAAATACTTAGGCTAGGCTCTGCTTTTTGTTATAGACTAAACTGAAATAATTATATTTTCAGCCCATTCAAATTGTTCTGGTTAGACCTTGGTAAAGGTTTTAAAAGCTAAGAAATCCTCTGTAGTCTATTGGAGAAGATTTTTTTGCATACTTGGTGCAGGGGAGGATGCTCTGTGTTAAACATCGAATTACACTAGGGAATATTAGGCACCTGAAATGCTGTGGGAAGAACTTTTCTTGGAAGCATATTCTAAAGGCTGTTAACTCTGCTGATGCATGCAAGCACAGATCCCATATGTAAGCATGTGGCACCAGATGCTTAAAGATCAGTATCACTAAATGCAAAAGTGTTTTGGTTTGTTTTTTTAGTAAGGGTTAATTGTGGTTTCAGCAGTATTTCATCTGGAACAACAAAACCTAATGGAGAAAAGATAAATTGGTGCCATGGGAGTACAGATGAGAGGATTGGTGCTTTCAAGGGCCAGATAATCCTATCTAAGGCAAGTCTTTTTCTTCTAGCTGGTGTTTTTAGCATCACCTTCCATAAGTCTTCTCACAGCCAGGGGCAGGAGCTCTAATGCAGTGTGTGCAGTTTCATGCGGTAATGCCCAGTTTTCTGCTTTGACTATATTGACTGCATATGACCCATTTGATAAGTGGGTTATCAAAATGCAGATCAGTGTTATTGGCTGCTTTGAGTTGCCTCTTTTTCACTTCTGCTGATTCATTAGACAATGGTGTACAATTAGCAACAATAGAAATATTTGGATTTTTTCTTTTTCCTAGTGCTAAGGGATTCAAAGATCGAACTTCAAAACCATGTCTGAGGTATGGAGAAATATTTCTGTGTAGGTACCAGTAGAGTGGTTTCATCAAGGGTTAACTGTTACTAACAGACTACTGTTTGCTTACATTATTGCTGATATGGAAATTGACTTATATTGCAAAATGAGTAAGATGCCTTAGGAGAAAGCTTAGCTTAATCAGTGGAAAATTTTGTAGAGGCATTTGAAGTATAATTCTGTCAGAAAAACTAGTCCCGAACTTCCAAAAAGCAGCTTTTCTGGTCCTGATGGATTGCCATGTATTGAGTTACCTCTATAGAAAGTACTGAATTTTCCCTCTAATTTTCCTCTAATGAGCCTTCATAAAAAGTCTGCACTGGGAACAGATGAATCTGGGCTGGGTTTTTTTCTAGATTTCTGCACTGTTAACTATTTCATACCAGCTAATGGTGTGACAAGTGATGAATCCCTTATGATTAAGTGGCTTATTTAAATCTTTACAGTGCTTGTGCTTTACCCTGAGAGGGGGAAGAAGGAAAACAAGAATAGGTCAGAGATACAACTTTCCCTTCCCTCCCTTTGCCCCAGTTTAAGGACTTTGCTTTCTAATTTACCTTTTACCAGACACATGAGGAAATCCTGTGTGCCAGCTTCACTTTGATCTCAGTACAAGTGACAGGGAGGTGAGGAGGTTCAGGATGGCAGCTCCCTTCACGCTGCAGCATAGGGCAAAACCAGCACCACAAGACAGAGATTACTGGGCAGCTGAATCTCACTTGTACAAGGGTGTAAGGGCCTTAATATTTTACTGACTAAATACTGCACAAAGGTTTGACTCTCCTTTTGGAAGGAGAGAGAAAGATAACTTGATTCCTCTAAAGCAAGCTTTTGCAATTCTTTTCAAAAAGGATTTTTGGTGCTGTGGATTGTTGCATTCACATATAATGTGTATGTTAGAGTTCCCAATTTTACCCAAGTCTTTATAGCTGTTTTGCTATAGTGACGTTATTAATAGGGGAGAATTTACATCAGTATTCAGTGTGGTTTTAGTTTTGAGGCACAGCCTTTCTCAAGCTGTGTTCTGAACTGCTTGAGAGTCCTTTGACATATCATAGAAAAGTGTCTTATAAATACAAATATTTGTTTGTTATTCAGAAAATGTGTACTGTATACAAAAAACTCAAATGCCCCACTAAAAATGTTTAAGGTCGTATTAGGGGTAAACACTCAAACTGGACCTAATCAGAGTGCCTTTTTGGACCATTATTAACCTTAATTACATATATAAGTATTCCTTAACCACCTTTATCTTCCCTGCATAACAGACTTGTGAGTTAACTCAGTCTTTAAAATTTATAAACTCACAGTACACATCAGGTTGCCTAAAATTTACTTTTTTTCCAATTTGGAGTCTTAGATTACTAAAATTTATGTAAAATGCATGGGACTTGTCATAACTGTTGTATTTTCCTTTGCCATTTTTTTTTCTGAAAGCTTTAGTGGAATGAAGAACTGTGAGATTATGCACAGTCAGAGAAACTATATTTTTACACGAAATTTTAAAGTATTTTAAGCCAAGAAAAGCTTAGAACCACAAAAAAGGTATGGACAACATAAGTAAAAAAAAAGGGTAAAGTCCTAAAATTTATCTATTGTATAACCTCTTTCACTTAGGTTTGATGTAGTGTGTTTTGGCAGACTACCACTACATAGACTGGCTACTACTGAAGTCTAAATGATGCATTTTAATTCTGGGAAGGGTACCTTGCCCCTCAGTGAAAAATATTCATTTTATTATTTATTGCTCCCATTTTGTAATAGGTCTGACTTTCCTGAGGGGGTGTGTGTTGCAAATGATGCAGCCCAAATAAGATAATTTCTCTGGAATACCAAATATACTTGTATCATTTATAGTAAAGTTCTCATTTATCAGGTTGGCTCTTTATTGGTGAGTTGCTAAATTTGAGTGGAGTTTTTAACTTTGTTGTTACAGCTGAGCATCTGATTGTCAGGGTGTCTACTGCTCTGGTACAGATAATGTTTGTGTCTCATGCATGTATTTATGCTTTGTGCCTCCCTGTGATTAAACCACAGCACCGCTCCTTGGAAAATATTCCAAAAAGAGAGATGTGTTCGTTTATTCCATGGACCTTGATCAATTCCCCCAAACTGGTACTGATTTCAATGAGTTTTAATTCAGAGAGCTTTCAGCTGACTTTCAAAAGTGGTGAAGGAGACAAAACTGAGCAGAACAAACCAGAACTTTAGCATAAAATTTCCATGTTTTGTTATCGTTAAAAAGGCATAGCAGGCATAATAAAACCTCTTAACATTTTAGATTTTGGATTGTCTTATAAACTGGCCTATAGTTACCCTGGCTAAAGGAAGTAAAAATTATTGCCTATGTATTTCCTCCTCAGAATGAAAGTTGCATTGAAAAAATAGACAACTCCCAAAGGCACCCCCTTGGGAATGAAGAAACCTTATCCTGTCACTTGTAGGCCCTAGTGATTTAAAATACAGTTGGAGGCTAAAGCAGAAGAGACATGAGAAAAGTGCAGGTCTAAACATCAAGAGCAGTCCATGAATCTAAGCTGTATGGGCTCACCCACCCTGGCTCCAGCAGGAGGGTGTTAGAAAAGGCCATGCTGGCTTCCTGCTGGTTTTCCTTCCCTGTACACCTGCTGTGTGCCACTTGCTCAGCCCTCAGCATGCTTACCCCAGTGTTCTCCAGGCAGACTCCAGAGCTGAGCTGTGCCATCCAAAGGCAGGGACAGCAGGACTGTCTTTCCACATCGACTCTGATCTATCAAAGCAGAGGCAGAGCAGCACAGAGATCCATAGGTGCCTACCAGGAGCCCTGTGACAGCATCACTGCCTGGTGCTGCCTGCTGTTGGGTCAGAGCTGAGGTTCCTGTGCTGCCAGGGGTGTGGTAGTTAAGTAACTTAATCACACTGCCATTGAAAAGCAGCTGGCTACAAGGCCTGTGTGCTTTTGGATATTTCCAGCCCAAAATGAGCTATGCAAGACCATACCTACACAGTAAGTGTTCCTGTGTGCTTGCCTGTGATTCCTATCTACAGCAAGTCAGGGAATAAACCTGTAACATCCCATACAATTTCCAGTCATACACAAATAGAGGTCAGTAGAGAAGAATGTGTTGATGAACGGCATCTCAAAGGGGCCACACTTTGTGCAGGGCCACGCACAAAGCCTGACAAGTGAACACTGAGTAAGGGTCTTCTTGGGACTTTACTGGTAAGAGTGACCCTGGGATACATCAGAAAGTCTCTTTTCCCAGCCCAGCTGTCAAAGAAGGAGTCAGAACTCTCTCGGCCTCAAGGTTGTTTATTGTATCTTATCTATAAAATTCTTTCTCTTGACCTGCTGAGGTCTGCTCAGCCAGACAGTCAGAGGCACACTGGCCGCCGCCGGGGCAGTGTTATCTTTTAAAACTATGTGTACATTATTTACTGTAACTTCCCAATACCTATCACCTATATTAGACAGTGAGCTTCTACTCTAAACCAATCTAAAAGTGCCAGCATCACAGCAGAAGATGGAGACCAAGAAGAAGAAGGAGAAAGGCTGGACACACCCAAATTCCTCCACCTTGCTCCCTGAACCCCCATTCTAAAGACGCCAAAAATCTGTTTTTCACCCTGTGATAAATTCACTATCATTCTACTTACTCTTTCATGGCTGGTAATTCTTCATATAAGGTTGGTAATTGCTTTTTCCATGGGCTAAATCAAAGGCACAGGGGTCTTGGGCTCTGTGCCAAGGTCTCTGAGCCCCCTGGGCAGGGGCTCAAGTCCTCCAGGGCAGCCAGAGGAATTTCCTGGGTTCCGACAGGGCCTCAGTAACGCTGTTTCAATGCAACAAAATGTTAAAACAGTTTTCATGCAGAGCATGGAAAAGCCCCACGTGGGTAAATATCTCCCACTAAACTGCAAGGATGTGAGTGTCATGGGATCTTATGCCAAAATCCTTGCTGAGCTTATGCTCAGTCCTTCCCTCCCACTGCATTCAAGCAGGTTAGTCAGCATTTAGCCAATGGGCCATTAAATTGCTTTGCTTGAAATGCTACACAGGGGCAAACTTTGCTATGCTATAAACAAGCCACTGCAATACCAAGGACAGATTTGTGAGAATGAACAAGAGGAGAAAAGAGATTAATGTGTGGGGAGAAGAAGGGATTTTGATTTGTTTGGTTTATTGTTATACAGGACAGGACATTGCTCATTTAAATCCTTATTTTCTCTTATCGTGTTTGCTCAAATGTGCACACACACATACAAGCCCTCAGACAATTTATCTGGGTCGGAGCAAGTTGCTCCACATTCGTTGTGGTGGCTCCTGCTCTGAATTCCCAAGGATGTGTCACTTGGTGCTGTCAGCATGCACACATCCATTGCCATCAGTCACACGGAGAAGCCGAGCTCGAGCTGAGACGGACATCCAGGCTGGCTGTGTGATTAATCAGCAATTTACAGTCTGTGATAGCACAGCACAGGCTGTTTAATGGACATACACTGCATCATGTGGAAGCCTGCATCAAAACCCAGAGTGGCTGGATGCATGTCAGCAGCAATTTTTCAGAGAGAAAATGCTTTTCCTCCTTCCTTTCACGTGTGGTTTGTCTGGAGTTGCACACACAGTGCCAAGCTTGGCTCTACATGGTGTACACACACTGAGAGGTGTGAAGCCAAGCAGGCTCCAGGAATGGAAGAAACCTGCAGGAAAACAAATGGTGATGGCAAAACCATTTCTCAGTAATGGCAGAACGTGAGTCTGTTGGAAGGGGAACACACAGGAGCTGAAATTAGAGTTAGAAGCAGTGATCCCAAACCTCCCTCCACTGATCAGCATGCTTACAAGGTGTTTATTTACTAAATCTCCCTAGCACACTGCCTTTATTAGTCTTACCATCCACCTCAAGTATTCTCTGGGTGTCTTCTAAGAAATTAATTTCTTAATTCAAAATTTTATTATTAAAAAAAGGGAAGGGATTGATAAAATATACATGTTTGATATAAAAAACCTCAACCTTAAAACAGATAAAAGACATTAGAGCAAGTCCTGTTATCAGGGAAAAATCAGAGCTCTCTTGGATCACTGTGTCATGGCAGGGCCAGAGGCCCTGCAGATTTTGCCCCACAGGAGAGGTGTGTGGCACTGTCATGAAATGAAGAGATTTGTTTCAAGATGCTGCAAGATCAATAATCTGCATCCACATATTCACAAATTAAAAGCAGAGGGACAGGGAAGAATAATTATAACTGCAAACTAAGAAACAATTCAGTTTTCAAGAAACACATAAGCATAGTCTTTTATTTTTAAAAAAAAAAAAAGCACCACATACGGCACACAGCTGTAACACATGCTGGGACATATTCTAATGTTAACTCCTGCCTTGAGGCCCCCTGGAAATGAAATTCACTGCTCCAGACCCCAACTCAGCCACAGAAGCCTATAGAAATATTTCTTGGGTACAACCTGTGACTGCAGCTTGGAAAGCAATAGGAAGAAAAAAACCTGTATGTCCACTGCAAGCTTGCTAAAGTGTGAAAAGACATGAGAATTACTCCACTTGCAGCATTCAGAATTACTTTTCTTTAACAAATTATGTTAAATGAATAAAACACATCATGTTGACACAGCAAGATGTTCCCATTAGTGTGTTGAAGGTAAAATAATAAATCTTTTCCTGAAGCAAGTGGTAATGCATTGATAAGCATTTCTTAGACCTCCCTTCACAGCCTCACAAGGCCACTGCTGGCATCAGATATCACCACTGACAGCTCTCAATAGGGCTGGTCAAAGAAAGCTGGAACGATTTCACACCAGAAAACCTGAGTCAAATGCAAAACAGTCTTCCGAATGATGGATTTTACTAAGATTTCTCTTCAGGGCAAAACCTTTGTAGAGTCCAGCAAGCCTCGAAGAGAGGCTGTTTAAGCATTTTCAGAACAAAGCCAGTTTTGTTTTTCTTCAAAAATACACTTCAAATTAGTTTTGTAAGATAAATATGTGGCAGAAGCAAACATACAAGTCAAACCCAACCATTTCAATCTATCTTAAATACTTTTCTCAATGTTTGTTTTGCAGAGATTTTTGGAAGCTGGGTGATATTTATTGTTTTCCCAAGCAGCACTTGCCTTTTCCACCAGCAGTCAGTGGGAAGAAGAGTGTGAATTCCATGGCAGTTGCAGCTGGAAGTCAAGATCCAAAGCACAGAGTCACCTCTGTAAAAAAGGGCAGCAAGGAGAGTGAGTGGCTATCACACAGGATATCTCCTTTGTAGCTGTGAGGCTGGATGGAAGCAGAGAAGAAACACAAAACAATGTTTGTCCTCCTGTTTGATTCTTTGGCAGGCTCTCCACCTTGCTCAGACCATACACATAAACCTGACCTTGCCCCCACCTTGGTGGTGCCTGATTTCCACCTCCCATCCCAGTTCACAACCATGCAGTTTTAACAGCCTGGCCCTTCCCAGGTTTTTATTATTTCTGTGTCTGACTTTTCCTCCTAGACCTTATGAAAGGCAGTGACTGAGCATCATGCAATGCTATGATTAAATTAACATCTTAACACAAAAATCTCATTTGCCTGAATTAAATCAAAACCAAGCTTTTATCTGTTGTGCCATGCTGCCTTACCCTATGCAATAACTTACTTCTCTAATTAAATAATCCACTCAAAATACTGAACCAAGGTGGATCCTTACCATACTGTTCTGCCAAAGGGCTGACACTTCTGAGCATGAATGGACCTCATCTGCCAAATCCTCATCCACAATTCTGCATTCAGAGGACAATAAAACCTCATGGTGTTTCTGCAAAAATGTACAGACACACCCAGCTCTCTGGGCTGATTAGTCAAGCTGGCCTCAACAAAATTGCTTCCATGTTCCAAAGTCAGCCCACAGCCAAGCAACTGGGTGGCTTCTCAGTGGGGCAGAGGGGGCAGATGGACAATTTAACACCACTTACCCTGGGGAAAGATCCCCAAGGCTTTTGTGTATCTTGGGCACAGTTTTGGTTTCTAGCCCAAAAAGCCAATTCTACTGGTGGCAGTGATTTCTGGTCCATTTCATTTTTTGCCAAGCTCTAAACACCAAGTTTGGGTTTTAATTTAAAACAATTTTACATTATTTTATGCTAAAAGATCATATCTTTCTTTCTACTTAGAAAGCACACATTTATTTCCACCCAACAGCCACAGTACACTCAGAAAAACATTCAGGACAGACAGCTCTGGATGTCTTTGATTAATCAACATACTTTTCAGAAATTAGAAAGAGATGTGGTACACATCTCACATTGTGAGATCACATTACACATTGTTAATTCAAGTACTCAAACATGAGCAAATGTATCCACTGGTTTCTAAAGGGATGGAATAGTAATAATTTTCTATTCTGGAAATAGTGGTCCTCTTGGAAACTGCAGAACCTTTTATTGATGCACTTGGTTCTCTGCTTAGCACAACTGGGCTATATAAGACTAAATAGCGCCAGTTCAGCTGTCTTTAAAGGAAAACAGAAACAAAGAAAGTTTGGATTTTGGAAAGTAGCACAAACTTTCCCCTTAAATGTATAGAATTATAAAAATGTTAAGGTTGCAAGAGACCTCTAAGACCATTGAATCCAGCTGTTAGCCCAGCATCACTGTGCTTACCACTAAACCATGTCCCCAAATGCCACATCTACCTGATTTTTGAATACTTCCAGGGATAGTGGTTCCACCACTTCCCTGGGCAGCCTGTTCCAATGCCTGATCTCTCTTTCAGTGAAGAAATTTTTCCTGATATCCAGTCTGAAACTTCCCATGTGCAATTTGAGACCGTTTCCTCTTGTCCTGTCACTTGTTACCCAGGAGGAGAGGCCGACCCCCACCTGGCTGCACCCTCATTTCAAGCAGTTGTAGAGAGTGAAAATGTCTTCCTTGAGCCTCCTTTTCTCCAGGCTAAACACCCCAAGCTTCCTCAGCAGGTCTCCACAAACCTTGTGCTCCAGACCCTTCCCCAGCTCCGTTGCCCTTCTCTGGACACAATCCAGCCCCTCAATGTCCTCGCTGTAGTGAGGGGCCCAGAACTGAGCACAAGAATTGAGGTGTGGACCTACTGTGCCAAGTCTAGGGGGACCACCATTGCCCTGCTCCTGCTGGCCACTATTGCTGATCCAGGCCAGGATGCCATTGGCCTTCTTGGCCACCTGGGCACGTTCTGGCTCATGTCCAGCTGTCACCAGCACCCCCAGGTCATTTTCCACCTGGCAGATTCCCAGGCACTGCCCCCAACCTGTAGCACTGCCTGGGGTTGTTGCGATCCAAGTGCAGGACCAAGTTCTTGGTGTCTCTGAATCTCACACCATTGGCCTCAGCCCTTTGATCCAGCTTGTCCAGATCCCTCTGTAGAGCTTTCCTGCCCTCCAGCTGATCAACACTCCCACCCAGCTTGGTGCTGTCTGCAAACTTACTTCCCACCCTCATCCCCACGTTCAAGCCCCAGTTTTGTTTTCTGTTGAACAGCACAGACAATTCATTTTTTCAGAGCTGTGTCTGACTTGCTCACACTCTGTGGGTGGGCAGAGCCAGCCATGGGCAGCCTCAGCCTGCTCAGCCAGGCCAGGCATCTCCCTCTGCTTGCACCACAGCTCTGCTTGGGCAGATTTCTGCTCTTTTCTTTCCAGAAGCCATAGTACATATTTCTTTCTGAGGCTCACAAATGTGACTAATCCCTCAGGAATGTCTCAGAGGAGGAACCTCCCACAGAAAGGCACAGTTACTTGCAGTATAAACTCCCACCAGATGCATCTGACCCTGAGACAAGACTTACACAATGTCAGGGAAAACTTCACTTCTGTTCACCTCTTCACAGGTGCAGTCACAGATCTCATCACACTTCCCTTCTACAGGAAAAAGAAAAGCCCCATACACTCTCATTTATATCCTTTAAATGATTTTGAGTTTTCCAGAAATTTGCTAACTGCTTGCCCCTCTTCAGAGCACTCAGACAGTGCCTGTTGTATCCTCTCTCCATCTCTGCCTCCTGCAGCCAGCCTAGCACAGAATGCAAACACAACCTTCTCTGCTGCAGGCACCAGCCACAGTGTCTACAGAGGTGTAACCAATATGAAAGGAAATGTAGCTTCACTCACTGCTACCAAGTCAAACAGGTGATTCCTGCCTCTCTGTGAGCATCAGGAGGCTCAAATAACTGCTTTCTTATTTCAAAATCCCACACTTCAGATGTCTTTAAATAACTTTTTTTAAATTAAAGAAAGTTTGGACTTAGAAAGGTATTTCAAAGGTTCTGCTGAAATTCTCACTGCTTGCCCCCACTTTCATGCAGTGGCTTTCTTTGCTGTTGAACATCATGGAATATTAGTCATTGCTGGCCAATGCTGGCCAATACTGGCCAGAGGGTGGATAGGAACTTGGATCTGTTTGTCTAGAGGCCACATGTAAGCAGGCACTGCTGGGTGGACAGCTGCCCAGGCCCAGTGCCTCCCTGGACACTGGGAGTATCACTGGTGGGTGTCACTGGTGGAGAGGACACCCATCACATAATTTGCAAGAGCTGCTCTGTGACTGTGCTCAGAGCACACTCAACCTTCTTCCAGTGAGGGATGGAGACAGTGGTGTTGCTAGCTACTTTTAAATCTGAGTCCAGTGATTTTCCACAGTCCCTCCTACAGAAACTGCTCCTATTTTTGTGGGAGCTGCTCAGCTGCTTCAGAGGAAGGCTGGAAGTCAAGTCATCTCAAGGCATGAGGCTGAGGCCACCTTGCAGGGATATGAGATGCCAGCGAGCAGCATGCCAGACCCTCTATCTTGCTGGCAGTCCTCCAGGGTTAATCTAATGGAAAGTGCTGTGGCAGTCTCCAGCACAGCTGCTGGGTCCTACTGCCACTTGAGTCATTCACCCAAGGGAAAACCCACAGCAGGCTCTGGACCCACACAGCACGGTGGGAGTGGGAGCAGCATAAATAACAGAGTCGTGTTCCTGGGGGCAGCTGCTGAGAAGATGCAGCTAGAGAGTGGGGTGTTAAATAAGCACAGCCTGTGCCCCCACGCTCCTGAGGGGTGGGGAGAGAAGCAGGGAGGGAGGGAGGGAGGGACTGCAGGCCATGCTGCACATGCCCCAAGGAAGGCAGGAGCACGTGTAGCTGCTCGGCAGCAGTTTCCCAATACATTAAGCAAACAGGAGAAAGAAAGACACGGGGCTTCAGTGGCTCTGAAAACTGAGATAAGGGCAATGAGGCTTTCAGTCCCTGCAAGCAGTGTAACTCTTATCTGCCCCTGATATGGCAGTTCTGCTGTCATTTCTGAGTTGTGCTCTCGCAGGCCTTGCACTCGCCCGACCACAGGCTTCGGGGGAAAACCACAATGCAAAAACACCCTCTCTCAGCCCTTCTCCCCAGCTGCCCCTTTCCCTCACTTTTAGAAAGTGAAAAACAAATGTATCCACAGTAACACAAAGGGGTTGCATGCCAGGTGCACAAAAGCAAGCAGAGTGCTCATCCCTGCTTGTCCTTGTGCAAGCTGAAAGCAAGCAGCTCTGGAAGTCCACAGAGAGAAGAGAAAAGAGAAGGAAGAAAATCTCAGCCTGCCTGGGGAGGGAGGTGGGAAGTGGAGCAAGAAACACTCTGTTCTTTGGAGCATTTACAAGATAAAGCTGCAGTGATAACTTCAGCGTCCCACTGTTCTTAAGTGTTTGACTTCAGCTCTGCAAATACTCATCTATTGCCAGCAATGGGCATGTGCTTATTTTTTACAGATTATATACAAATTACACATTCAGATATTAGACAATTTCAGGAAATCTGCATAGAAAAGACCAGATTGTTGTAGCTTTTACAGACCTCAACAGTGAATAGATACAGTATTTTATACAATCATTCTATGACTATATGATTTAGTATCTTCAGACGTGTGAAGGTAAAAGATGGGAGCTATATGGCTTCTGAACATGCCTGCACATTGGCTGAAGTTAAGTAAAGAACAGCTTCAGGTTAGACAGTTCTTATATAAGCCTGTGAGTTTCTTACCATGCCAAGTCAAATGTAATGGTCCCAAGTCTCTCAACACTTGTGTTTTAGAGAGTGAAGTTGTGATTCTCTCCTCAGGAAGGTTTAGCCACTGAAGGAAGGCAGAGGAGCTGCAAGTGTCTGCCTGAAGGAAGCAGCTCTTCCTGCTGGTGAGTGGTGTTCTGTGCCTTCCTTGTGCCCCGTCTCTGCCTGCAGCCATCTCCCCATCAAACCTGAAGTCACCCAGGCTCCTGACATCCCCACTCTGACTGGGACCCAGCAGATTTGTAACCAGGTTTGCAAGTGCCCTGGGAGCATACAGCAGTGCTGCAGGACCCTGCACAGAGCTGAAAGCCCTGTGCACCTAGCGGGAGGGCACCTGTGGGGAAAAAATGCTGTGGGATTGAAAGTTTAGGGATGAAAAAGAGTTCCAGGCAAGCTCCCACTGCTTCTGGAAAACATTTCTTTATAGGAGTGATTTTACTCTGGGATTTGTGTGAGCAGAGGAATTGCTGTTTTGAGAGCAAAGAGTTGCTGTGCTGTGCTCTGGGGTGTCTGGCCATGTCTGAAGGAGTGCAACAGAGCCATGGCCCTGAGCTCACATCAGCACAGACACCAGTGACTCCCTCCCTGCACTGGCAGCCAGGCCACCACAGCTCTGCCCCCAGCTCTGCCCCCAGCTCTGTGCTGGCACTGCACAGCCCCTGACCCAGCAAGGCAGGCACTGCCCAGTGCCCTCCTCCTGGCACAAGCAGGCCATAATCCTACTGAGCACAAATGCTTTGAGTTCCCCTGGGGGTTCTAAATACAGTCTGGTCCCCTACAGCTCTCCTTGGACAGCCAGCCTCAAGGCATCCCCTTTCCCTTCCTCTCCTTCATCTGCAGCTCAGCATTAGGACACCAACCCTGGAAAAGCCTGGGAACCTCCCTGAGCACCGCCAGGCAGCTGCAGGGCCCAAGCCCCTGCAGTACCAACCACCTTTTGTGAATCCAGCAGTGTGATCCTGAGTCACTACACATTCCTCCTTTAATTTTAGAAGTAGTTAACTCCTCTCCTTTTTATTATCTCGATGTATTCCTCCTCTCATACCCATAGGATTTCAGTTACTGAATTTCCCATCAGCTGGCACAAAAATCTTTTGTCCTTCCCTATTATGTGACCACAGCCTCACTTCCTGGCTCTTTTTTCAGCTTTCTTTGACTTCTTCAATTTTGTTGGTAAGTGTTTTCCTAAGAAGAAAGGTGGACTGACTGCAGCTTTGTTGGTGTCTCTGCACATGCAGAACAGACACAAACTTACCTTCTGCCAGCAACCCAGCAGCTCTGGGCAAGGGGGAGCAGATGGAGACACTGTAGGGACCAAACCTTTCTAGAGAAAAGTTAGAAATTAAGAGAAAAACAAACAAGACCCTCATCTCATGCCAAAACCAAAATAATTTTCCTTCTACAGAGAAAAAGAGAAAGAAAAGCCCACAACAGCTAGAAAGCAGCACCAGAGACAGAGCTGAGAGCCTCTCTTGCCCTGTAACCTGGAGGTTGCACAGAGGCAGATATGGTATGTCTGCAACCTGCTGCTACCAACAGGATTCCAGAAAACACTGCCACAGAGCAGAAAAATTTTCTATAATCTGTCTTGAATTAGGCACATTATAACCTTGAATTCTTGTGGGTGGTAAGCAAGTGTATTGTGCATCACTTGTTTTGTATATATTATGTTATGTTACATTATGTTATGTTATGTTGTTATGTTATGTTATGTTATATGTTATATGTTATATTAATTGCTATTAAAATTACTGTTACTATCATCACTTCCTTTTCTGTTCTATTAAACTGTCTTTATCTCAACCCATTAATTTTACTCTTTTTCTCACCCCAATCCTGCTGGAGGGGCAGCGGGGGAGAATGTGAAAGTGGCTTTATGGCATTTAACTTCCTGCCAAGTCGAACCATGGCATCAAGAAGGTGAATTTTGAGGCTGAAAGCAATGGGTGTTCGTGGCTATATCATGAAGTAAAAGTGTAGTTGTGACTGTGCCAGTCTCAGTTCTACAGAAAACTTCATGTGAACCTGCTGCCTGGTGAAAGGAAACCATATCAGCCTTGTCTCCAGTTACCACATTTAGTTGAAAAAACTCTGTAAAATTTTTGACATTTATTGGTTTTGGAGTGTAAATGGACCATTACATTGTGCTGCACCAACAATAATATTTAAGTAATTCACAGGGTTGCTGTTAAGTAACACTGTAGTTTGCTTTGAGCTGACTGAAGGGAAGGTACTATTCTGGCATATTATTACAAGAAGAGATTTGGGGTATCAAAACAACACCAATTTTTTGTGCTGAGTGCATGGGGATGGAATGGCATAGGGGCCTGAATTGGGAAGGGAAAGACTGAACTCCAGAGGTTTTGGGGTTTACCATGCTCCTCATGAAACCCATGGTGTTTGAGGCATTGCTCATGCGGTTAGTCAGCAAAGAGGGTCTGAAACAAAAGGACAGTAGCCTCATCATAACTGTTGTTTTGAATGACAGTAAAGGACAGCTTAGGGGAAAAAATATGAGAAATATTGCACTAGCAGTTAATTTGCACTATTTCCAACAATTCAGCTAAGCCTAGAGAAAATAAATATATGGGTTTAAAGATGGTTGCTATAGAAACCAGAGGAGATTTTATAGTTGCTTATGAGAGTAAAGAAGGTTCTGATTGATAAGACAATCACATTCAAATAGTCACTATGGAAACCCAAGGTGACCTGGAGGAAACGTGATTCCTCTCATTTTGTTCCTGTGGGCAGATGAAGACAGCCTGGATGGGGGAAGGTCTGGGCTGAGTGATAAAGAACACCACAGCAAGGCAGCACTGACCTCACTGTGGTGCTAGAGGTGCTCAGTGCTTCATATTGCAAAGCTCTGTGAGCACTGACATCTAAATCTGTGAAATAAATTTACTTACCCATAAACAGTGTTTGCTTTTTTTCCCCCCTCATTGAAACCAATAAGAACTCTGTAATTGATTTCTTTGGGGGCAAAACAGATTTGAGAGACCTTTCTATGTCTCCAGTGCATCAAAGAAAGGAAGGCCATTGTCACATCTCCTGTGGAGCTCAGTGCTCAGGAGCTGCCTGTGCTGTGCTGTGCTGTGCTGCCTGTGCTGTGCAGGGCCACGGAATTGCTGAGCACTTTTTGCCTTTGCTAACAACACCTTCTCCCAGAAGTAGGACAGAAAAAAACCTGATTATGCAAGCATTTTTCTTGTAGATAGGTTATTTAAGGATCAAGGTGGGTCAGCCTGTACATAACATAAACCAAAACCTGCGTAGTGCCTTTATAATACCTCAGTAACCACTTGTCATTTTCTTCCAATATTCATTTTTTCAGACAGTGATAGAATGTTAGTATGAAGGGCAGGTGCTCAGCATTCCTGGACAGAGATGAAAACTAAAGTTATCTCAAGAGGGTTTGGTTTTTTTTGTTAAAGCCATAGATATCAGTTCCAGGTATTTGAAATACACCAATTCCTCAGTAAAGATTCACAAGGGGCCAGACCCTGTCTGCTTCCTCTGCCCAAGCTTAGCCACATTCTTCTCCTCTATTATTTAGAAAATCCTTGATTCACACTACCCACATTTGATCAAATCATAAAGATATTAATCATCAGAGATTTTTATCTTTTATCTTAATAATTGTCAGTGAAGTAAAAAGAACTAGCTGTCAGCCTCAGGAAAACACCAATATTTCTGTAATTTCACCAAGTTTCCAGTGTAAACACACAGGGAGGAAAAACATATTTTGGAGAA
>WBNQ01042874.1:0-40175 GCA_013401375.1 Spizella passerina | reverse complement strand
GGTCTGAAACAAAAGGACAGTAGCCTCATCATAACTGTTGTTTTGAATGACAGTAAAGGACAGCTTAGGGGAAAAAATATGAGAAATATTGCACTAGCAGTTAATTTGCACTATTTCCAACAATTCAGCTAAGCCTAGAGAAAATAAATATATGGGTTTAAAGATGGTTGCTATAGAAACCAGAGGAGATTTTATAGTTGCTTATGAGAGTAAAGAAGGTTCTGATTGATAAGACAATCACATTCAAATAGTCACTATGGAAACCCAAGGTGACCTGGAGGAAACGTGATTCCTCTCATTTTGTTCCTGTGGGCAGATGAAGACAGCCTGGATGGGGGAAGGTCTGGGCTGAGTGATAAAGAACACCACAGCAAGGCAGCACTGACCTCACTGTGGTGCTAGAGGTGCTCAGTGCTTCATATTGCAAAGCTCTGTGAGCACTGACATCTAAATCTGTGAAATAAATTTACTTACCCATAAACAGTGTTTGCTTTTTTTCCCCCCTCATTGAAACCAATAAGAACTCTGTAATTGATTTCTTTGGGGGCAAAACAGATTTGAGAGACCTTTCTATGTCTCCAGTGCATCAAAGAAAGGAAGGCCATTGTCACATCTCCTGTGGAGCTCAGTGCGCAGGAGCTGCCTGTGCTGTGCTGTGCTGTGCTGCCTGTGCTGTGCAGGGCCACGGAATTGCTGAGCACTTTTTGCCTTTGCTAACAACACCTTCTCCCAGAAGTAGGACAGAAAAAAAACCTGATTATGCAAGCATTTTTCTTGTAGATAGGTTATTTAAGGATCAAGGTGGGTCAGCCTGTACATGACATAAACCAAAACCTGCGTAGTGCCTTTATAATACCTCAGTAACCACTTGCCATTTTCTTCCAATATTCATTTTTTCAGACAGTGATAGAATGTTAGTATGAAGGGCAGGTGCTCAGCATTCCTGGACACAGATGAAAACTAAAGTTATCTCAAGAGGGTTTGGTTTTTTGTTAAAGCCATAGATATCAGTTCCAGGTATTTGAAATACACCAATTCCTCAGTAAAGATTCACAAGGGGCCAGACCCTGTCTGCTTCCTCTGCCCAAGCTTAGCCACATTCTTCTCCTCTATTATTTAGAAAATCCTTGATTCACACTACCCACATTTGATCAAATCATAAAGATATTAATCATCAGAGATTTTTATCTTTTATCTTAATAATTGTCAGTGAAGTAAAAAGAACTAGCTGTCAGCCTCAGGAAAACACCAATATTTCTGTAATTTCACCAAGTTTCCAGTGTAAACACACAGGGAGGAAAAACATATTTTGGAGAAAACCTGAGGACTGAAAGAGTAGACCACTGAGTAGCACAGCTTCCCTGAAGCTCTCATTCTCTGGGGTTAGCTGCCAAATCTGGTAAAAGTGGTCAGAAAATTCATCCAGGCCAGCTGTCAGATTGCTGACTTTTCTAATAAGCTTTGCTGGGTTTGGAAATTGCCCTCCCATGTAGAAAACCTAGCTGGGTTTGTACATCAGGTAATCCATAATGAAAAAGAAATAAAAAAGAGAATACTTCTTCAGCTTTCATCATCAAATGAAAGGTTTAAACCTGAAGCTGCTCCTAGAAATGCAGATGGCACTGAGAGGCCCTGTGCTGGGGTTGGAAGCAGGGAGAAATTGGACGCACATTATCTTGAAAGAAATTCCTACTGGTTTTAAACATAAGCAAATTTGTTACCTATTACTAAAGATGTTGGCTTGTGGCTGGAAATACAAATTACTGCTTTAATGTAGACATAATGATTCAGCTACAAGGAAGAGAGTGAGATTAATATTGAATAAAAGATGTTCACAGAAAGATGCAGTCTGCCAGGTAAGTTCCTGTTTTGATTTGTGGCCATAGAAAGGAAATACTTAGGCGAAATACACAGGCAAATAAAATGTACAAAAGAAGCTCTTTGCACAGAAGAAATGAGTGTAAATGTGTAACTGAGCCTCTTGTCCTCAGCACTGCTGCTCACACTCTCCATCACCACATGAGAGAGCACCTCTGCTTTTGGGGTTTTTCTAAACCATGTAACTCAATCTCTCTGCACCTTTCAGCAGATATCAGCCGCACTTGCAGAGAGAACAGCTAGAGAACAGCTGTTCTGGGAAAATATTCAGGCTCTAAAAGTCTCCCAAAGCACATATGGGAACACTCATCACTGGGGATAGATAGTGCTTCTTTACCAGCGCTGGGGATGGGTTGGGAAGATGCTTTTCTGAGAGCTTATTACCCTTTTTCTCTGGGCTGAAGAGGTCTCAGAGTACCCTTCCTGGAAGCACACACTCTTCAGTATTCCCTGCAAATCATCCCAACTTGAACTGACTCCCCTGGGCCTCAGCTACCCCATACCAGAGGCATAACCCGTCCCTTGGAGCCTACTTCTGAAAGCTCCACTTTAAAACCCATCCAAGGAGATGCTATGACTCATTATCTTCCTCACTCTTTCCAATTTTAAGGAGAGAAAACTCCCAACAACAATGCAAACTGCACCAATTATTGTGATAGCAGCAAAGCATCATTTTGAGAAAACAGTTTGTGAAAACATCCAAAATCATAGGCAGTTGAAATTCTAAAGCTCTCAACATTGTGGGATGTGTCTTGCTTTCAGAACCCAATTCTCCATCTCTCAGAAAAGTGACAAGTGGCTGTGAGCCTTATTGCTGTTCCCTGGTAAATACCATAAACGAGCTGACAGATAATGTGGGGCTTCTCCAAGAAATGTGCAAAGGCAGTAAGCACCATCTGCTGGCTTCAGTATGAAAGAAAAAACCAGGAGTTTTTCATCCAGTTTCATGTCTCTTTAGCTCTTCTGCCTCCAGTTTTATGGCAAATTCAAAGAAACTGATCCTACAACATCAAAAATCCCAACCAGGATGGGTATAACTAACCAGAGAAAGACTGCCCAGGGAACATCAGTAATCCTGCAGACAGATCAAGGTAAGATACAACAAAGATAAGAAAGTTAAATGAAGTGAAAATTCACAATAACTTTGTCAGTATTCAAACTGAGCCTAAACTTTTTACCTGGCTTTGCATTGCGTTTGAAACACAAAAGCTTACCCCTGTAGAGAACATGAGCCAAATGTTGACACAGCCTTAAAAAATGAAACAGCCAGGAAATGTTTTGGAAGAAAAACATGTATGTAGACTTCTCAGTCTCTGATCTCAAGTAAGGATGTGGGGATTTGGCACAAATAGAGTGGGGCAGCATTTTGCAGATGGTTAATTCCCATTATAGATGTTTGTTACCAAAGGACCAATTAAGCCAGTGAGAGCTGAAGTTTTGCCACTGGTTTGGCAAAACTTCTCAGCAATTTGCAAAAATTGAACCCAGAGTACCAATAAAAGTAAAAATATATGAGGACTGAGGATTTCCAAATAGCCAACAGTGCCAGCCTCAGCCTTTATATTCAGAGCAAGACAGAAGATGCCACATTTCTGGTTAATTCACAGGATGGCCCAATCCTGCAGCACCAAGACCATGGCACGTGCCTGGCAGTGAGCATGCAGAGTCCCTGCCTGTCCCTTGGCTCGACCTGAGTGGCAGCAGTGCCCCTCTGGGGTGAGGTGCCTTGTCCCCCTGCCATGGGGCTTGCACATGCCAGCCAGGCAAGCTGGCACAGCTCAGGAGAGATGAAGGGCACCTGTGTGTATCAGAGGGGTATTCCCCACTCCATCCCTCTCCCAGGAGTGCTGGGGTACGTGTTGGGAGCACTGATGGAGCAAGGCTTGCCCAGGTGCACCAGAGCAGGCTTTGTTCTGCCTTGCTCAGCCTGAGTGCTGCACACTCGGCTTGCTCTGCCAGGCAGGGATAACAGGAACAAGACACCTATTCTGTTGGCTCTAATCAGGGATAATTCTTCCTCAGAAGATGCTTCAATTAGCATTTGGAACCTCAGACCACAACTGCCATATGAAAATGTTGAGTTTTAGTTGTTTTAACCTACTCTAGGTTTTGACTCCAAGATGAAGCACATGAGCAATCCCATCCTGACTAGGTTTGCCCTTAAAGGCAGCCATGGAAAATGGGGCCAGTGGGCAGTGGCAGTCCTGTGCTTGCACAGCAGGAAAATTTAGGAGATGACTTAGCTCTCTGCATTGCTGTGGTCAAGTCAGTGATCTTTGCAACATCACTGCTCTCTGGTTTGATTAAAATGAATCTCTCAGAGTTCCTTGAATCTACAACCTCTGACTTTTTGATGACAATATGAATCACATGTGTTTGAGGTTTCTCCTCAGCACAACACCCTCAAGCCTCTTACTTTAGTCTTTAATCTGCAAATTAGAGAATTTAATGGTGAATGTTGAATATGTTTGTGTGACCAAAGTCCACTGAGATCGCCTTACTGAGATCATGAGCCATTATTTCAGCGTTAATCCCAGCACTCAGGACATCTAAGGCATCATTAAATACAGCTTAACGATACCAGTATCTTTAAGCACCCTTTGTCAGCAAAATCCAGCTTGAATAAAATCTCTGCTAAAGCCTCCTCATCACCCCCTGACTGTAGCTCTGCCACAAAGTGTTCATGCACTGCAGGGTTTATTGCTTTATCATCCCACTAACCCAATCTTTTGTTTGGCAAAGGCCCTACCCTTGCACTTGTTTACAAACAAATAACACTAAGCTTCCCAGGAGCTTAATTGCTTCTCTTTGCAATATTACATCTTAATATGGGCGGTTATTTGTAGGTGCTTATTATGTCTCCTCGTAGTACCTGGTAATAAACCGTGGAACACCATGTGCACAGTCAGCTGGAACATGGCTTGTTAATTACCAAAGGTGTCATAAAGTACATGTTTCATTTAACAAAATGATTAGTTATAAATATTTTATTGCAACAGCAGGCTGTTTGGTGTACCACACAGTAGTTAACAGGGACGTTTTCTTGTATTGGGTCCAACCCTGCTTTTTGTCATCTGAAAGAAAACCCACTTACCCACTGCTCTCCTCAGGCAAATGGCCTCCAATTCTCACAGCAGAAGGAAAATGCCTTTCTTTGGGAGAGGTAAAACATTTTCCTCCATCCCCAGTCTAAAGCAGGGAATGGCTAGGCACGAGGAAACTGGTATTTTCAATCAGTGTCACCTCCCATTTGTACTGAACCTGCCTTAGTGCCAAATATTTTGGAGGCAGGCCCTCAAAAGATATTAGGTGGATTTCACATTCACTCACATCAAGGGCAGGATGCAGCCATGCACTACCATTTGGGTCTGACTTCAAGGTCAATAAACACCCAAGCACATAATGTGAGTAGAGTGATAAAATTAAGACTATAATGAAGAGAGACAAAGTGACCTATTTAATGCTACAGCTTCATACATCCAACAGCATATTGTGGAGGAACATCACATAAGACCTAAATTGATATCAAGGCCAGGGGGGATCTGATAGTGTCACTGTCATATTTTCTGGAAAAATCCCTTTGCCCAGGATTTCTCTCCTGGGAAGCAGAGAAGCCTCAGAGAAAAAGGAAAATAATATCATCTCATTTGCTTCTCCTGTGTTTTGCTGCTTTGGAATGTGGTTGGAGATTGATTATCCAACATGTGAATTGTTTTTACTTATTGGCCAATTGGGGCTAAGCTGTGTCAGTATCTGAAGAGAGAGTCATGAGTTTTCCTTAGTATCTTTTAGCCTTCTGTCTGTATCCTTTCTCTATCCTCTAGTATAGATTCGTATAGTATTCTTTAATATTATATAGGTCATAAAATAATAAATTAGCCTTCTAAGAACATGGAGTCACATTCATCATTTCGTTCCTGCCACAGGGGTCCCTGAAAATACCACACAAATAGTGCAAGCATGGACCACTTGCTCTCTTCCCAGAAGGAGTTTGCTGTGCTGTAAAACAGTGAGAGCCAACACCCACTTTGGCTTCTCCTTGGCAGCCTCCTAAAAAAGTACATGAGGAGTTGCCACCCCCATGCTCCATGAGCAGACAAGGTGCTGCTGCCACCTCAGGTCTCTGCGTGTGGCTGTCCCCTCACACTGCTGAGGGGACACCCCAGACACCTTGCAGAGAGGGAAGGCAAACAGAATGTGACCCTCACCAGGCTGAGTGCAGCACAGCAGCTTCCTGTTAAATACAATGGAAAGGGAAGAGACATCAAATCCACCTGGGATCAGCATCCTGCTTGTCACTTATGGCATGAACAAATCCAGGGATAATACCACAGCACCCTTTTCTGGAAGTGGGGCTGACCCTTGCCTCAGGTCTTCACAACATATGGCTGCATTTGTGAGCTTCATAGTAAGGCTCCTGTGGTTTCTAGAAGAGTGTCCAGCAAGTGATTATTGCTGCACAGGGAAAGAAGCAGGGACAGTGATGCGGATCCTGCCTTTGAGCCAGTTTGAGCAGGATCAGGAAATAAGGATAATTTTCCAAATATACTTCTCAATTTGTACAAAACCCAAGCAATATCTTGCCTAAAATAGAATGAAAAATTCCATATTATAAGAGAATTTTAATGTGAAATTTGAATCTCATGTAATACTTCCTCTCTTTGATATATTGCAAACCTTTACTAAAATCCTATTTATGAACTTCTGAGGCTGCAGCTCTTATTCCTGTTTTTGCTTGAAAGACTTGTCCTCCAAGTGAGAAAAAACACATTACAAGACCCCAAAGCTGTCCCACATGAACACACACACCACTGAATGCTTCTTGTTGCAGTGCAGAATTTTCCATGAAAGGTTTTTCAACTTGCCTATGACTCTGAAAAGTGTGTATGATACAACTTTGACACAGACATTATGTGAAGAGTAATTGAATTAGAATGCTTTGTTTTCACAGCAGATTTTTACTCAGCTGAAAATAGTATGGTTTCACAGTCTTCGTCTTCATGTTGATTTCTGGAGGAGTATCAGAATTTTAGGAACTAATTTTTTCCCCTATTATAGATCAGATTAGGGTTCATTTTAGGTTAAAATCTCATATCTGTCATGACAAAGTAAATATGAATGTAGCCCAATTTTGTGTAATACTTTTTTTTTTTGCAGAGTTATCCTATAGTTTTTACTTAAGGCAAACACCTCCACTCCCACATTCCATAACAATTCCAAGTAACTACTCTGATCATGGAGAGAAAATGTATGTCTAAAATATATATTTTCCATATTTTTAATTTTTTTAATTTAATATTTTTGAATATTCTGGGGTTCGGAGTATTCTGGGCAATTCTGTGTCTCCAACATTGTGTGGCTGCTGAAGGATCTCCTGTCCTCAGGATTAGGTGCACGGAATAGAGCTATGCTTTAGCAAATAGCAGTCCTGCTTTTTAGGCTTTTAAAAATTGTAGTTCACAGACAGTGCTATGTGGATTCATGCACTTCTTTATTACCCACTTGAACTTTCCACAGGCACTGACCTGTAGCCTTTCTTTTTCCAGCTCCTGGGAGTCGAAGACACATTTCTGAGAAAGGTAATTTTGGGTTTGTTTAAGGATCATTCATAAATGAGTGTGTTAATGTGAGCTTGCACTTCTGAACAATTCTCTCTAGAAATGCAATAATTTTATTAAATCCATCATGCGTTGATTACTCCAGTAGTTGATAAATTCCAGCTTTCTGTTATCTTAGGATATTGGGAAGATCCTCTCACCTGACTCCAGCAGATCATGGCAAGAGGGCTTAATACCCCTCTTCTTTTAACCTGGCTATACTATTGAATAAAATGAAAACCTGTTTGGCTACTTTTTAGACATCTGGATACAGTGGTATAATTATTGCTTAATAATGAAGGAAAACAAAATCCAGGAAAGAAGTCCAGGGCTTTTTCTGCAGTATAAAACAAATTATGGTAGTTTCAGGCTCCTTAGAAATACCTTGTTGAGAAAAGCATAGTTTGCAGCTTGTGAAAATTCTACACAAGTATAGTAAAGTGCTTTAAAGGTGTCAGGTTAAGTTAGGATCTTGTGTACACAAGAGTGGGACAATTTTTTCTGGATGCCCAGAAAGCCCCTCCTGGGACTTGAGAGCAGCTTTTGAGCAGTGATTGGCAGGTGGGACATGTCCCCAAGCACCTGGAAGTGCAGAGCCGTGCTCCTACTGCAGCCCCCACAGCCCTTTGAAATGTGCAAATGTCCTTGTCAGGATACTCTAAGCAGAAAGTGGCCGACTTGTTCACACCTTTGCACTCTTCTGACACCTCTGAAGCTGGCTTTCTGATTTGGGCCGATTTTCTTCCTTCTTGCATATCTTGTTTAGCTTCTGACTTTTCCTCCTCCCTGGTTCTTTGCACTTGCTCCTTTCTTTCATCGCTCTGTTCCACTTTTTAGCCATTCAGGTCCTCATTTCCACTCTTTTCTCCTTCCTGAGGCGCAGCCTGTTGCAGAGCCCAGTCCATAGAGCAACTTCCATGGAAAAAGTGGAGAAACTGGGTGAGCACTGCATCCTCTTCTCCCAGTCCTGCCCTCTGCCCAGGCCATGTCACCTCCTCAGGCAGCCCTTGTGTCCTCCTGTCTTTCCTGTCCCTTGTGACCCCCGGGGCAGGCTAAACCATAACTCCACATGCCAGTTCTGTGAGATGAGATCATGTCAGGTCACCCAGAAACCAGGGCTGTCTGTTTATTATTTAAAGGGTCACAGTACTGTCACTGTCATATTTTCTGAAAAATCCCTTCACCAGGATTTTTTCTCCTGGGAAGCTGAGAAACCTCAGAGAAAAATGGAAACAATAATTATCTGATTTGCTTATCCTGTGTTTTACTGCTTTAGAATGTGGTTTGGACATTGTTTACCAACTGGTCATTGTTTGATTGGTTTCATGTGAATTGTTTTAACTTCATGACCAATCACAATCAGCTGTGTCAAGACTCTGGACAGGCACGAGTTTTTCATTAGTATCTTGTTAAGCCTTCTGTCTGTATCCTTTCTCTATTCTTTAGTATAGTTTTAATATAGCATTCTTTCATAAAATATAATGTAATATCATAAAATAATAAATTAGCCTTCTAAGAACATGGAGTCAGATTCATTTTTCCTTCCTGTCACGGAGGACACTGCAGGTACCACACAGCACTATCCCCAGGACTCCACAGCGAGCAATTTGCCAAACTAAAACCTTGCTCTTTTCATTTTTGCCAAAGCTCCCATGCTGGATCAGCATCCTGAGCTGGGCCATAGCTGGGAGCACAGGCAGAGGTTTTGATCACCCCTGCTCCCCGCCACCCACAGCCATGTGGGAATCTCCCAGCACAGCTCCAGCTTTTCATCTTGCCAGCAGTAGCAGGAAAAGGGATGCAATTAGCTGCCTAACTACAGTTTGGAGAGGGAGCAAAGGAATAGCACTGCCTCTTTGGCAGTATTGCAGCTGCTTTGTGTGGGCTGCCCAACCTGCTTCTGCCTTTCCAGGCAAGTGCCAGCCTTCCTCTTCCAACAGAACAGAAATTTCCCTTTTGACAGCTGCTTTCTCCGTCCCTCCTTGGCCCATTCTGGGCATTTGTTCCCATGCTCTAATAGAGATAGTCATTTTGCTGGCAAACCCATACCTGAAATACAGAATTCAGCCTCTGAAATACTTCAAGAGTAATTTTTCGTCCAAAGTTGCAAAGCGACAGAAGAAAGCAAGTGTCAAAGACAAAAGTCACCCATGGGGCTGCCAGTCACACCCACAGTGATGCTGTGCAGTACATTGCCCCAGTGCCTGGAGCTTGTGCTTCTAGAAGGGGCAGCTCTGGATCAATCAGCAGACAATTCTCTTCCATTCAGATTATTTTCTTAAATAAATTTACTATATTTATGCAAGCAAGATCCCATTTATACATACTCCCCAAATAAGACAATGAGGATGCAACACTTTGAAGGAAGCATCCTATATTTAATCCACTGCTGTCTCCTCATTTCAACCTGTCTCCTGATAGCTGCTGGGAGCTCACTGCANCCCACAGTGATGCTGTGCAGTACATTGCCCCAGTGCCTAGAGCTTGTGCTTCTAGAAGGGGCAGCTCTGGATCAATCAGCAGACAATTCTCTTCCATTCAGATTATTTTCTTAAATAAATTTACTATATTTATGCAAGCAAGATCCCATTTATACATACTCCCCAAATAAGACAATGAGGATGCAGCACTTTGAAGGAAGCATCCTATATTTAATCCACTGCTGTCTCCTCATTTCAGCCTGTCTCCTGATAGCTGCTGGGAGCTCACTGCACTCACAGAAACACAGAATGGGTCAGGCTGGAAGGGACCACAGTGGGGCATCTGGTCCAGCCTCGCTGTTCAAGCAGGGCCATCCTGGAGCACATGGCACAGGATTGCATCCAGATGGTTCTTGAATATCTCCAGTGAGGGAGAATCCACAACCCTTCTGGGCAATCTGCTCCAGTGCTCTGTCACTCTTTAATATGAACATAGCTCCTAGGAAAATCAAATATAATCAGAGAGAAGCAAAATATTTTCTGTACCTTTGCAGTAACCTAAGGAAAGTGCTTTTATCTATTTTTCCTTCCCTTTCTTCAGATCAGGGAGACATGGTGTTTGCTGCAAGTGTTCATGCACTGTTATTCATTCAGGAGAATGACACACAAAAATTTCAAATTTTTACAGAGCTGCTTTCATCAATAATTTACTGCACAAATAAGCTCCTTGAGCAGTAGTAATTAACAAGATGCTGAGATGATAAGTGATGGGGGCAGAGCAGCACTTTGCTTCATTATCAGTACACACACTGCAGGTGGCATCAGCAGGGATCGATCCAGAGCCACGCTGTCACATTTGTAATGTTGTACACACAGCCCAGAGCCAGGATCCAGCTGCTAAAGCAGGAACTGGGTAGATCCTGCAGGAGAGGCAGCAGGATGAAAGCAGCAAAAGAGCTGGCCACAGCAGACATCTTTGTATTCTGCACAGGAAACCTCTGAGAAGGGATTTGAGGAGAGCAGAAAGTAAGAGGGGCAAAACTGAAAGGGATGGAAATTTTCTCAGCTCCCTTGGCCTTCCAAAGGCAGCCCCAGCAGGATTGTACAGGCATCTCCAAGTGACTGCAAAGCCCAGCCCTGACAGCTCCAGCTGCTGCTCCTGTTAGTGTTATCTCTATCTCCCCTGCAGCAGAAGGTTCCAGCCAGACTTGACTTTAACTTTCTTTTAACCCCAGGTTATATCCATCCCAGCCTTGGCTCCTTCTCTTGCTGGTGCCCTGAGGAAGAGCTGCTGCCTGGCCCTTTACCTCTCTTTCTTGCACACCTGACTGCACCAAAGCCAGTTGTTGGCAAGGCAGGGCCCCACACCAGCAGCAGCAATGCCTACTCATGCAGCCATCGTAATAGGAGCATGCAAAATCTTTATATTAAGAATTTTGCCTCATGAGTAAAAGACAAATTAAAATTAGAGTTCTACGCTCGAATTCCAATGTCTGCTGGTATTCTTTCTCTCACCCCATCCTGCTTTCATGAAAGTGAATAAATAATTGGCTGAAGAAAGAGATGACATTTCTTTATTCAGAGAGATTTGACTTGTGGAAATCTGTTATTCATGTCATGCACGCTCAGGTCCTGCACACAGCCTCAGCATTGTCATTCCCCAGGAAGCAGCACATGTCACTGTGTCCTCTCAGAAACCCAGCCTGACTCAGAAGACAAAGCAGCCAACATTCATGGGCAGGAATTTCTTCCAGTTAGTAGATTCTCCTATGCCTGTCTAGCTGCACTTGCTGCCAGAGGATTCGCATGCTCAGCAGCTTTTGTTTTCTTCAAACAATCCTGTAGGCTCCAGCATCCCAGCTTCCCTTCCTCAGTGTTTCATCCTGCCCATCCACACATTCTTTCATTTCTCCTCCAACACTTGGAGGCTGAGCTCAGTCAGGAAAAGCTTCACCTCAGCTCCACACTTGGTGGGTTCACTGCTGGCTTGTGGCCTGACTGACATGGGGAAGTGTCTGGGAATGGCTTGTCTGAGCAGCAACCCCCCTTTTGGGAAGCTCATACTATGAAAATGAGAGGTTTGAGTCCTCTGTCAGATCAGAACTGCTCATTGCAGAGCCAATATCCAGGACTATGTGAAGTTAGAATTGCAGAACCATTTGGATGTTTTTGGCTTATACTCCATCTTCCATCTGAACAGCCAGCCATGTAATTCAGCATGCCAAATCCATGGTTTTTTCACACACTACTGGTAATTATGTTCTCCCAAACTGCCTGTGACAGCTCTGTGTCTGGCTGTCTGGCTCCTCTTTGCCAAGTCCCATTCACAGAAGAGACATTTAGGGGTTGAGAGATGCACAGTGCAGCATTCATCACACATTTCCTTTCCAGAAGCTCTTTGCAGGCTTGAAGTGAGGCTGAGCACTTGCACTCTCTGATGCACTTACCATGAGAGACAATTCACAGGAGCATGTAGTGACAAGACAAAGGAGAGTGGTTTCAAACTGAAAGAGAGCAGGCTCAAACTAGATATTAGGAAGAAATTATTTACTGTGAGGGTAGTGAGGCACCAGAACAGGTTTCCCAGAGAAGCTGTGGATGCCCCATCCCTGGAAGTGTTTAAGGCCAGGCTGGGGGGAGCTCTGAGCATCCTGGTCTAGAATAAAGTGTCCCTGCCCTTGGGGGAGGTTGGAACTAGATGATTTTTAAGGCCCCTCCCCAAGCAAGCCATTCCATGTTCACTAAGCTTGTTTTATTTGTATCTCCTCCTTTACCATATTCCATAGGTTTTCTTGTACTCATGTATTTGATATGTACCTATTGCATACACTTCTGGTGTAAACACCCATGGTGTAACTCATCATTTCCTGGGTTTATGGAGTCACTAGCTCAGTGGGAACCTGCTACAGATTCAGGGCTCCCACCTGTAACAGCAGCTACTATCAACAGGAGCACGTTACTAGTGAAAGCAAAAGAATGATGCCCTGCTTGGTGTTTTTCCAGCATATACTCTATCTGTATCTATGAAAAACACAGGTGGAAGCTAAATTAGGGAAAGAAGAGAGCTGTGATATAAACCACAATCCTGAAAAATTCGTATTCAAGTGACAACAATGCTCATGCTGTGAGACTGCAGAAAAGGATCAGTTTTGCCAGAAGAAGAGCTGGTGATTTCTAAAATGTTAGTAATCTAACATGCTGTGTAACTGAGAACAGTATGCATGTAGCTCCAATCCCTATAATCAAAAAACAGCTTGTCTCACCCAGGCTCCAGCATGCAGAAAAAGAAAACCCAAACATCTCTGCTACGCACTTGAGCAGAGATTACAACCAGCAACACACTTACAATCCCTGCCTCCTGTAAATCATGCCCGTGAGCATCCTTACAAGGTTGTTTGATGGAGCAGTGGTCCATATTCCAGGTCATATGTGAGGCCATCCTGTAGCACAACGTCACAGCTGAGCTTGAATCGGTGAGGGGTTCCTGGTTCATGCATTACAGGGATTTTTTTTTGTTATCTTTTGTTATCTAGCAGCCACAGAGTGAGAATTATTTCTCCTAACACACCAGCAGTGGGGGAGGAGGTGGAGGAAGGCTGTACGTGACTGCCACACTGAGTTGTTAGCATGAAATTCATGCATAAGACTACAAGCAGGGCAAAAATCCTTGAGTCCTAAGCTGCTGTCACACAGGCTGGAATTTGTGTCATGTCCACACAGAAGCCAGGTACCAGAGACTGCTGTAAACCAAACTGAGTGGTACCAGGAGCTTTATTTTGTCTTTGACACTCTGTATTGCCTGAGGTGTTACAAAGAGCTTACAAAATAAAAGCAAGGCAAGACTGTGGGGACAAAATAAGGGAGAAGAAAGCTGGTCCAATATTAAACTTTTTAGTGTTATGAAGTTAACCAAATAGCACAAAACCCCAGAAGCACCTACTATGAACTGTGTTTGTCTGCTGCTACAGTGCTTCAGCAGAAGTAATGGCTTGGAAGGGTGAAGAAGAACATTCCCTATCAAGTTAAGCACTGGAGAGCAATTTTTTGTCCTGTACACATCAGAAATCCTTGCAGATTCAGGATTTTGAGGAACAGAAGAAGCTACTTGTAAAGTCTCTGCATACTTTTCTTCTGTCCCAGTGCGCCGCTCTTCATTTCACAGCTCTTCAGTGTGATCATATGCAGCATAATGTTTCTCTGAATAATTTACAAGCTAAAAACACTGAAGAAGAGTATGACAACACTTGCAGAGATCACAGATGCAAAAATGGTTTTCACCTGGCCATTGCAAAGTACCTTTTTTTTGGAACTTATTGCCATAGGAAGGTACATCTTGCAATGAATAGCTAATTTGAATGTAGATAATTTTAGTGAAATGAGAAGTGTATTTTATGCTTTGTTTGGACCTCCAAATCTGCCTTGCTATTTGCTTAAATCTTCAGGGCATGGGAGAAACAGGTGGCAAAATGTAAAATAGCTTCAGATCAAGCAGTCAGCATTCATGATAACTTCCAGCAAATGGCAGGAGAATCAGGGGAACTAGGGGAGACACTGCTGCTGCCCAAAGGATCAAAAAGCCACACTCTGACNTTTTTTTTATTTAGACATTTTTAAAGAATACTAATGGCTTGCTTAAAATTATTTTCTCTGTAGTCTTCATACCATGGGAGGTGAGCAATAGAGCTCAGGTAAGCAAAATATCATTGGTACTGCTATGAGCTATTGCTTTGGAAGATAATAAGATAATATTTTTCTGGGTTTCAGTGTGTGGCTTTGCTTTTATTTTTTTTTTTAACAGGGGTTCATATTTTATGAAAAAGGAAAAAAACATATAATTAAGTTTCTGTTACCTAAAGCATCCCTCAGCCAAACTCATATAGAAATGGAGAGGCTTAAAAATAATTTAAAGTTAAAAGATTATTCTTTCCAATTGTCAATATAAGAGCTAAATAGATGAATAAAAGGATTTTGATGAAGCTGTCTTCCAGCTTTATCCACCAGCCCTTGAAAATCTTGACAATACTGTTAGTTTTTGTTTCCAGGTCTTAGGAAGTTCTTGTTACTATACATGCAATGTATTCGATATTTATCCTTTAGTATCAAAGGACAATTGAACAAAACTCCACTTCTTCCATTTCCATTGGAAAGCAAGTTCCTTGTCCTTGTACCTAGAAGGAAAAACCTTTAAGCATGATCCAGATTACTTAAAAAGGAAATAAATTTTCAGCCTAAATTATTTGGAAGAAATTATTTTTGATCCAGTGTTATGATTTCTGTTACCTAATTCATGTTGTAGAACAGCTGCCACTGTCAATACCAAGTTTAGTTTTAGATAATCCAACAATTCTTTTAAAAAAAGATCAGCTAAAATGAGTGAAGGTAAGAAAATTTTCTTATTTTCCCCTCTCAACAAACAAGATACAAAAATGAATCAAATAAGCAATGCTTTAAATGTAAAAGATAACAGGCAGAAAAAAAGACTTGATGGCTGAGACAATTTAATATAATCCTATCTGTTGTATTTTACTTGTAGCTGATAGCTCACTCTGAAAAAAAGGTTGTAGCTATTTCTCTGTATCACTCCTGCACAGACTGTTATTAAAGCCAAACAGAACAAAACTGCAGAAAAAAGCCTGTAAAAGCGCCTTTACTAAAACAGTCTGCTAGTATCACTTTGAAACAAATGATATGGATAATTTCATGTGCTGTATCATTTGTTCAACATTCTCCCAGCAAGGTACAAGCTTATAATGATAAGCAGTGATTATTATAATGGTATGGTTTATAAGAAAGAGAAAAATTAAAGATTCTTCCCCATAAAATACTGATGTGGTGCTGCATGTACACCTTTCACTGAAAAACCTGTAAAAGCACAACTGAAAAAACACAGATTTCCTGTGCAACACTGCCAGACTCTCTCATTTCCAGTAATTCCTCAATGGTTCTCTGTAAGACCAATTTCTCAATGCAAGGAAATTTTAGTGGTGAGACAAAACCCCAAAATAACCTAGATTCTTGGAAAAATCATCTGGAGAATGATAATCCTCCTAATGAGACACTTTTTTTTTAATTGCTGTGGAATGGTTGTAGAATATTGACTCCTTTAAGAAGAAGACTGTATTAATGGGCATGGGGATACTCAACAGTGAAACTGAACCTGTAAAAGCCCTACTAATGATGACTCACACTCCTGGAGCACTTTGCTGTGAGACTGTGGCTTTCAGGAATTAAAGTATCAGTCGAGGCTGCTGCCTTTGTGCACACAGATAAGTGATTGCAAGTTTAGGTCTCTTCAAGAAGTGCTCTCAGTTTCAGGATCCAGAAGTGCCCTTAAGGCCTGAGTGCCCATCACAGTCACATCCTAGAGTGAGTTGTACTGCCTGACATGTTCTGGCCAAAGGCAGAACCTCTCCTGACTTTGGTGAGGTTTCCACCAACCCTGACCTCCTGCTCTTCCTCCCCACTGTGTGACTTCAGGAAATGAAATCTATTAAAAATGTTATTTACAGCTTGTTGTAGCTTAAAACAACTGGCCTGACCTCGCTCTGTGTAACTGCTGCACTATGATGGCAGATTTAAAACACAGCCTGCCAGCTGCCCTTCTTTACCACTGCTAACAGAAGCAATTTTTCAGGACATGAGGGTGCCACTGCAGAAGATGGAACACAGAAGAGGAAGCTGGGATGGCTGGTGAAGCACAAATTTCACGTAGATTTGCACAAGTAGAAAATTCCTCTGACCATGCTATTTCTACCCAGCTGCCAAAGACAGGACCCAACCAAGAGAAGGCAAGGAATTATTTTTCCTTTTGAGACTTCATGATATCATTCCTTGCAAGAAACTGCTGCTGTGCTCATACCATACAAGGCACAGATATAATGCCTTTAATCTAAACTTGTACGCCACAAACCACATCTGTGAAAATAGCAGACTCTGAAGATCAAGTGAAAATAGCAATTATAGGTTTAATATAAAAGCATTTAAATATTTCATGACAAATTGAAGAAAAACAAATCAACCTACCCCACTCCAAACAACTCTGTCTCTCCAGGCAGGATCCTAATGCCAAATGTGAGTGATGAAATACACATTTAGGGGCCGGATTTTCAGAAGTACTAAGAAGCCACAAATTCCATTAAGTCAGAGGTATGTAACAGCTTTGAAGATTAAGCTACTTGTATTTAAGAGCTTTAATGGATATTTAGCAACCTAACTTCAACCTAACCTTCAAACCTTGAAGGTTTCATTTATATACCAAGGGCAAACGATCCCAGTTTCAGGAAGAGAAAAGCCTGGGCAGCAAGATGATAAAGGTGTTGCTCATCTCTGACCTGGGCAGATGGAGTGGCCAGTGCAGGGCCCTCGGCTGCCCCCAGGTATGGGGCTGCCTGCATGCAAGTGTGCAGCTGCAGGGTGCAAGGGGTGAGCAGGAGAAGGGGCAGGAGAACAGCTCCTCATCAGAGAAGCAGTGACAGCCCTGTGTCCCTGAGCATGTTGCAGCAGAGGTGCTCTGTTTCCCTCTACTGGTAAAATTTTAAGTGATCTTTTAAAAATTATTTCTGCAGTAGGTTTTCTGCTGGAAGTGTCCCAGGGCCACCATGGACTTTTTTGCTTGTAAGCCCTACTCAGACTTCTGTTGTTCTTCCTAAAATTCCCCCTTGGCTGGTGTCCTTCACTGAGCTCTGTCTTACAACCATGCCTGTTTAATGTTGTTAGGTCCAGTGGGGTTGGGCAGGAGTTTAAATTATTGAGAAATATTTCAAGGTGATTTATGGATATATGGAAAGGCTTCATTGATTTCTTAGCTTCAAAGCCATTCCACAACACTGAAAATATTCTAGTCAGCTTAACAAGTCCTTTAATGAATTGCTGCTCTTTGGCTGTGTTCAGAAGCCAGAACAGAGGTTCTGTTGTTGGAAAGCCTCAAGATTATGAGGTGGTAAGAAGATGCAGTAATTGTACACTGAGTGCATTATCCAGGTATTTCAATTGCTCAGCTGAACCACATGGCCCTCAGCTGGCTCCAGTAAGACTTCATGCATGATGCCCTATTTGCAGCTGCCAGAGAAAACATCAGTGTTCACATCCATTAGTGGCCTCTGGAAGTGTGCAAAATTAATTTGAGAAGGAGTTTGCTGAGCTTTCATAGAAAGCATCTTAAAGAGGTGCAGGTTTCCCATCTTACAAACTTCTGCTGCCTTGGAGACCTCCAGGATTTTCCTTCCCTTCCACACAATCTCCCTGATGCCAGAGGTTTCCCATGTACTATTCAAGCAAGTGCAATTTTGGACTGTGGTAGCAGTAGCAAGGGTGATGTTTTAAACTGAGAATACACTTCATATGTAAACTTCAGTTTGTAACAAGAAAAAAAGGGAGAATTTTAACTCCAGAAAAATTAACTTAAGGCTAAATTTACTCAGATACAGAAATGTCAACACTGCTCTTGAAACATCCAACCATTCATGCTCAAGTACTACAATTTAACATGACTGAGAGACTCATAGAGCTATTGGACATGTCTAGGCAGTATGTTTTAACCAGCTTTGGTTTGCCAAACTGGCAGGTGCCTTGAGTAAAACTGAAGCCAGTGCCATACCACATTTTGGGTCTTGTGGCGAGTAGGAATTCAAATTACAGTTCAAGAAAATTATGGGACAGGGAGAGGAAATTGAGTGTTCTGGGGCAAAATTAGCCTGCAAATGCTTAAATACCCAGTTACAACTTTCCTGATAATTTATGAACATGTTTCTGTTACAGCAGCAGTTGGAGTTTTATGGAGATACATTTATAGCTTTTTTGTGTACACTGAAATGTTAAAAATGTATCATAGGTTTTAGATTCCACTGATTATTCCAGTTTTCACATCAATTTGTAGTTACTTTATTTTTTCTTTTTGATTTAATTGGGATATATAATTTAGGAGTGCAAATTACCAGCTCAGATGAAACAGCAGTTTAATCTAAAAAAGGAATGCATTTAGTGGTGAACAGTGCACACTTCCCTGCTGGAGCTCCAGTTTTGTCCCAGGAAACCTGCATCTGAGGGTCGGGAGGTGCAGGCAGGTGCTGGGGTGGGAAGCCTGCAGTCTCCAAGCATGCACAGGCATTTTTCCTATCTGGAATCACTTTTGGAGGGTGTCTGTTGCTGGACAGCAGTCTGGAGCACTGCATTCTTGCAGCCTCATGAAGGAGCATGGTTACATCTGAGCTATCCCCACTTCAACACTTAATTTTTCCAAAAAAGCCCCCTGTGTCAGGACCTGACTGATCTAACTGTAAGAGCTCCAGTTTCTGGCCTTGCTCATGGTCAGTTTTGATCTGTCCAGTGATTGACCGTCTTTAAACAGGTACTTCTGCACTCCTGAAGCTCAATGGAAATGAATTTTGTCTGCTTGCATTGCTGTCAACACCCCACTTCTGAGCACACACGTGTGCAGTGCCAATGTAGCCAGGAAAGCCAGCACTTCACTGAGGCACTGAATCCAAGCTGTGCTGGAAAGTTGTTAACACTCTGTATCAGCCCTGAAACTTCAGTACGTGGTAGAGGAGGAACTTGGTAGCAAATAACTGCTCAAATCAGCCTAATTTCTACTGCTGAAAATAATGGGATTCCAGTGACATTAGTCTGAGATTAGCTGGAAGATCATGGCTGCCTGCAATAACTGTGGGCATAATTTAGCTTCCTTCTGCGCTGTTGTTAATGTGCAGGAAAGCGTGAGCTCAGATGGATGAGCTGATCTCTGTTTGATTTGCAGAAGAAGCCGTTAGAAGAATAAACAATGATTTCATAGTAAACTGAGCACAATTAACAGGCATTTGGGGACAATAGACATTTTTCCAGAGACTCTTCTGAAAGCAGAAAGGGCCAAAATGGCAAAATCACATGATTTAGAAATTCTCTAGGGAGCACAGTGTGAGAAAGAATGGTTCTTTTTGTTAACCCTCGGTAAATGACGAGAAAATGGGCAATTTCAGATGTCATTGCAATTTGGAAATGAGAAAGCTGAATGATGCTGGATCCTACATCTCATTGCTCACAAATTCTCAGTATTCTATAATATATTTTGCTTGGCTGGAAGCCTCCATTTTTGTGCTTTTTCCCCACTGTGATGTTAATGAACATGAATGCTTTAATAATTGCAGAAGGACTGTTACCTTCTTGTCTGATTCTGCTCCTTTTGGGGGTCAAACATTTGCACAATGTGATCAAGCCCTATATAATGAAACGGGGAAAGGAGAGATTGGGTCTTTTGCATTTAATGTGATCTGATCCCAAACATGCCTAAGTAAAGTATCCAGAGCAGGAATCCCCAATGAGAAGTGCGAGACAATGGTATTTTGAATACACATGCAGTAGCTTGTAACTTATTTTTCTCCACTATTTTCTCTTTATTGCTTCTGTGTTTTGGTGCCTGGTGCCTCCATTAGATTATGCAGATTTCTATTAGAACAGAAAAAGACAATTTGCAGTTAAAATTTGTCACAGGACATCAAGACCTGGTGGGTGGATATGACAAGTCATGCGGTCCTGCTCTCAGTTTTGCACTGATTTTCCATGTATCTGTTGTCTCTATTTCAGTGTCTGGAGAAAGGCAGGATTACCTAACCCTGTCTGTGAGGTGCTTGGTGCTAATGGGGAGAAAACAAGTAATAGGAGCTAATATTCTCAATTTGTCAGTAACAGTAGAACCATACAATGAACCAAATGAAGGAATTTTGTTCCCAAGAACTTGAAGGCCTCTTCCATCATGAAGAGTAGGGCAAAGCTCTTACTCTCTTTCATGGTTTGCTATTGGACCTAAACTACTGAATGTCAAAAATAACTTCTTTAAAAATTGGCGGAAATATGATTCACTAACTTACTCTTAACTAAGAAAAAAACGTGGGGGTCTCTGTGTGAGAATCTCAGCTCTGATTACAGCTGATGGAGATGGCTTGGTACCATCAGCATAGTCTAGACAGTGATTCAAATGGCCACAGCTGCAACCTGCCTTTTTTGACAGGTAGGTTTTTTGGGTGAGCGCTTGGTGCTACTGTCAATTACTAATGAAAGAATGCAATGGACTTCGGTTCAGGACAGGCAGCAGATGTCCTACAGTCAATTTATCTGCTCATCTGATGAGTTAATCTTTTTAATTTCAACCTGATATGCCATCTAAATATTTTTACACCTTTTAGTAACAATTTCATTTAGTCCATATTTTCCTCTCCTGCCAATGAAAGTTACACATAAGACAGCTGAGATTTTGCTGAACTCTGGATGTATAACTTATGTTATGTTTCTCCTTTACTCACAAGACCTATCACACAAAAGTGATGCAGATTAATTTGACAGGTTGTCCTTGACAAATTCATTTTATCTATTACTCATTTTCATATTTACAAATTGCTAATTTGTTCCAGAAATTTTTTCCCCAGAATTCAAAGTTTAAAAAACTCTGTCCTATTATTCTAACTTCAGCTGGGGTTAATTTTCTTCACAGTATCTGGTATGGAGCTGTGTTTTATTTTTGTGCTGAAAACAGCATTGATAACATAGGGATGTTTTAGTTATTGCAGAGCAGGGCTTACATAGCATCCAGGTGTTTTCTGCTCCTCATCCCACCCTGACAGCGAGTGGTCTGGGAGCGCACAATGGGTTGGGAAAGGCCACAGCTGACCCCAGCTGACCAAAGGGATATCCCAGAAAACGTGGCATCATGCTTAGCACACAAAGCTGGGAGAAGAGGAAGGAAGGGGAGGATGTTAACAGTCAAAGCTCTTGTCTTCCTAAGCCACTGTGACTGAGCCTGGCTCTCCTGGAGATGACTGAACACCTCCCTGACCATGGAAAGCAGTGAATTAACTCCTTGTTTTGCTTTACTTTGCTTGCATGCACAGTTTTTCTTTATCTAATAAACTGTTTTCATCTTAACCCACAATATTTTATTACTTTTACCATTCAGATTTCCTCCCTCCATTCCACTGTGGTAGTGAGCGAGCAGCTGCTGGGGCTTAGGTGCTGGCTGTGGTTAACCATGACCTTTATAATTCTGTGTTCCTTTTCCTTGCCTTTTTTCTCTCAATGACAAACCCATATAAATCAGGAGCTACCCTACTGAATAAATATAAATATTCTGCTGTAAAACCTGTATAAGATTAGGGGAAGCCAAGGCCATTTTCTTGGGGAACTGACTGTATGTGTACCCTGTCATAATTACAGAAACTGAAAAAACTTCACATGAAAAGCAATTTACTGAAAAATCATGATCTGGAATATTTTACAAGAAGCTTTAACATAAATGAATTTGCTATATAATGTGTTAGGAGCAACAAGAAAATGCATAAGCTCAGCTGGCTGCTATCCTACAGGGAATCCTGTAATGTTTTTAATAGAATCAATGTGAATACAGGGTGCTGGAGAAGCAAAACACAACTGGGCTTTCTTTGCCAGCCATTTTGCACAGTTTAATCTTCCAGTTAAAAACCTATATAGTTTTATTCACATAGATTGTAGGATGTACCCACAACAAGGTAACTGCTAGAAATACTTTGCTTATGTAATATAAGTTGAATTTGTGCTAAAATCACAGTTCAATCCCATCGTGTTTTTGAGATCAACCATTCCAAGATGATGCAAAGTAGAAGACGCTGGGTGTTTTTTCACCCTAACTTTGATGGATATTCTTTTACAATTTTCTGTGATTTGAGTGAAACAGCTCACAGTCTGTACCTAGGAATGTGAGACCTTAGGGACAAAAGTTCCATTTCCTCCTTTGCTGGGGTCATGGGAACAAGAAGGACTTCTGAGTGTTGCTGTCATCATAATGGGGGGGCCAAAGCCTGGCCCCTTCAAAGAGATTCCCTCTGCTCTGCTTGCTCAGAACAGCCTCACAGGCATCACTCACTAGGGTGTATAAACATAGAATGCTGTGTGTTTTCATCTTGGTAGGATCTATGAGAGAGATGTTTCTGCGTTAATTTTTCATAAGGGAAGGCTAAAGAAACAACATCCTCCAGCTCTGGAACTCTCGTGTGGGTGAGACTGCAGCAGTTTTTGTTCATGTATCCCTCCTGCAGAGTTCTCACTACATGGCAGCATGTTGATAGCTTTTTGCAGGTGTATGCAAGAGAGGACAGATTCTTTGAACATTCAAGAAAATTTTATTTATACTGAATATTACAAAATATGCTCTTATATGTTTATCATTGTTAACTCATCTTGGGGGGAAAAATTACGAAATAAAAACATAAGAATATAGAGAAAATATTATCTTTTTTATTTTTTTTTCTTCAGACCACAGGAGTTTGTCACCATGGAGATCCTCCTGTTTTCTTCAAGAGTGATTCAAATCTTACAGATGGAGCATATGTGACAGCAGCAAAACAAAATCACCAAGAATTCACGTTAAACATTTCAGAAAGAGGACTTGAACACCAACCAACATCCACAGACTGTTCATGCAGAAAAAAATTGTGCTTCCATTTTTTTTGTTCCTAATATTAAATAACTGAAAATTTTCTTTCTAATGTTAAATAACTGAAAATTTTATTTCTAAATGTAGCTGAATTTTAAGGAACTTGTGATACATGAGCTGAAGGCTGGAGCACTTCACTATTATGTTCTGGTTTTATACAAAGAGCTACTCTTTCTAAGAGCAAAACACCTTAAGGACATAATGAAGCTAAAACTCCTTGGAAAGCTTGGTTTTAGTATTGCTTATGTAAGCAGAGTTTTTAACTGAAGGCAACCAGACCATGCATGAGATGTGGCCAGGAGCAAGACAAGGTGCCCCTGCAGCAGCTGGGGGCACCGAGCGCGGGGAGGCTGCAATGGGCTCAGCTCCAAAGCACTGGCAGCTCCAAAATTGTGTCCTGATGGCCAGGAGCAAGTCTACAACTCCAGGAGCACCTCTGGGAAGGAAGAAACACTGGATACATCCCTATTGTCCTGCCTCCTGCAGCATATCAGACTGTGCCGCTCCACTTTAGTCACTGCTCAGCCTGCAGAAATGTATTTTTAAATGAGCGTGGAAGGCATTGCAATGACAACCAAGGACAAACTAAATTAGTCTGAAAATGCATGGCAGATTTTCTCCCTAGTCTGTCTTTCTGCCATGCTGCCCACCGGACTTTCTGGTCTGTGGCTGATGTAAAGCTGAGCCCTCCCCTTCATTATTTCCTCCACCAGGATTGCTGCGAGGCCAAGCTGGGCTTAGCTCTGGTACTGCCACTGGTGCCACAGGGCAATGAGGGGAGCACAGGGAAAGAGCTGCTCAATTCAGGGCAGAAAAGAGCCCACTGTGCCTTCCAGATCAGAACCGCTACTCTTACTCAGATTCCTGGAGAGGAACATCCTTCCTATCAAACATCACGATGTGTTGGTTGAGAGGGCGAGAAAATGCAGTCACACAATGTTAATCAGAGCAGTGCTGCAGCTCTAAGAGACATAAATCTGTGTTTAAATGGCCCAATAATAAACCAAAACTCCTGCAGCCGTTGCACAAGGAATAGAGGCAGTGTCCACCCACCCTGGTGAGAGTGCACACTTTACACGTGACGGGGTTTGCTGTCAGCCACTGTAATTTCATGCCAGCAAAGGCATTGCTTGTCCTTCCACAACAACATCAGAAGACTGGTTGAAGCATAAAGTCAGATCAAATATCCTGATGGGCTCAAGATAATGTAATAGAAGGGAAACTGGGTATTTAGCCTTAATCAGGATCAGATTTGTCCTGCTGGACCATGTAGCATTAACCAGTGAGGAAGTGCAAGAATAATAGCAAGATCTACTGTCCCAGTCCTAGGGGAAGCCTGGGCAAATCCATGATCCGTGAAGCTAGGCAGCCTCACACAGAACAGAAGAGTGTAGGGCATCATTCAAGTGGGACAGGCAATGGCTTTACCCTAGGAATATCCAGGACACAGCCCAAATGCTGAGATGGGGCTCTGCTTGGGTTTCTTCCCCCTTCTTCCTCTCTTATTTTGATGATAATGCAAAGGAAAAGTTCAAGATATTTCCATTATCAGTGAACAAAACAACTTTTCAGAGAAACTGAATGCCTTTGAATTCACAGTGTTGCAAGCAATCTACTGACAATGCAGGAAACCTGAGCTGAAAACTTAGCAACACTTGTAGCATACATACCTCTTGAAAAAATGTGAACAAAAAAAAATCACTGCAGTTAAGAGATTTTTTATAAAATTTGTTAGACCAAACCAATGCTTTATCTATTTTCATGAAAGTCATCTTCATGAAAGTCAGTAGTCTGGTTGTACTGGACATGGTGAGTGAAACCACTTAACATCTCTTTCACAAGTCCAAGATTTTTTTGTGTTTTGCTCATTGGGTTGAAATACTTCAATTAAAAAAAGTATCAACAAAAAAGTTCTATATGACACATAGTAAAATTGTGTAAGAGAGAACATAGTGTTTCTTTTACTGGAGATGAGCCTCCTTACAACAGTTTGCATAAGTTTATTTGCATTAATGATACCCCCTGGTCTGTTGCAGCCCGTGTTCTGCCCTTGCAGGCGCCAGAAATGCACTGTCTGCAGCATGTCACCTTCAGGAGTACTTTGAAAAGATTTGCATGAGCTAGACTTGACCTACTTTTTTCTCCCTATCTTTTCTGAAAAATTCATACAGGATCCTTCTTCTGCCCTCAGATATCCAGCCAGGATTCTTTGGGATCCAGTTTCCCATTTAGAAGAGCCCTTCTCTCTCTTTGTATTTATACCCTGTACTTGTTTCATTTCAGATGTTGCCTGAAGCTAATCTGTGGGTAATGTACACTGTATACCAGATATTTTCTGAACAGAAGCCTATAAATGGGTGTTAGTTTTGGATGCTATACATGGGTAGTCTCTAGTCTTTGTCCTGTACTGATTGTAAATTGCTCCCTTTGCTCTAAGAGCTTTTTGCCATATGTTTTGTTTTGTTGTTCTGTTTCTAACTTACTTTGATATTTGTCAATGCTTACTTCTTCCCAGTACTTCCTAACCAAGAAGAAATGCCATGTTTTGTTGTCCATGTTTTCCTTTCACTCACAATAGGTTCTTTCCTTGTCCCTGGTGGTTGTTTTTAAAATTATAACTCTTCATCCTGTTGACCTTCCTTGTGGTGATCTTCCTTGTGCTTAGAACAAAAATTCATCATGGTTACTGCTCACAGTTTTCATTTCTTTAGAGTAAAGATACTGCCAGCCTTTTCCACAGTCAAGACCTTTAGTACTTAAAAGCATTAATTAACTCCTCATTTTATCAAACCTTATCCTGCTGGAATTAATGGCACTGCTTGTGTTCATACATCCCAAAATTCCAGCTGTATCAGTTCAAAGTCATTTGCCCTGCCCAGGTATAGTGAAAGGTCCCTCCTATTTTCAAAATCTTTGTGTTGTAGAAAAAAATATGTTGACTAGCACATCTTGGAAAATAGCACACCTGAGTGTTGTTAGCATTTTCTCAAGGGACTATCTCTTAAAACTGAGAGTTGTGGGAGACAGTGATTTCAGCTGTCCTCGTGTGGCCTGGAGTAAGAGCGTTTAGTAACGTCAAGAATTGTTAAACTGTAACATCTTATTTCTGCCTAAACTCTGCTCCTATTGCCTGTGTGAATATTTAATTCTTTCTCAGAAACCTGGAGCAGTTTGGGCTCTATCACTTTGTTTGTCATCCTGCAGAGAGTGCTGGGATTTCAGAGGGATATGTACATTAAAGGCTTTGTTGTCCGGACGCTGCTTTTCTAGCTGAGACTGAAGGCATTGCAATGACATCTACTGACTTGTTTGTACAGATCCCCATCTCAGGCCAGTCAGGAATGACCCTTCCTAGAAACATCCTCATGGGAGCTGTTTCTAGCTGACTTCAGTAAGGGCAGCATTTCATCTGCTGGCTTTTTCCTACCCTGCCTTCCTTTTTCTAGGGCACTAAGATCCTCGGCACTTTCTTGTGTTGTAGCCAGGCCATTTCCCAGTTTTCCACCTCTGAGTGCAGCTTACCAATAAAAAGCCACAATCTTGGTGACTAATCTTAGCTGTTGAACCTGACATTGAAGATAAAACCATGGACAAACATTTAATTAATTACTGAAATATTTTGGTTTTAGAGCTCCTTAGGGCATGAAGAGTGTGAGGCATCTTCCAATCTCTTCCACTGGCTAACTTGTATTAAAATTTCTGGTGTGCATGGTGTTCAATTTCAAGATACAACAGGTGAGCAGCCACAGGAGATAGGGGTATGAGCTAGAGAGAGTGTTCTGAGTGCAGGCAGGATGGGAACTGGCTTGGGGGCAGCAGCAGTGAGGTTCACACATGGGCAGCTGAGGGCAAACTTTGGCTGCTGGAGCGTTGGCAGCAGGGATGAAAGATGCAGACCAGCAGTACAGGAAGGCTGATGTCTGCAGAGTGAGGCTGCTGAATCATGGTTCCCACTAAAATCTTCCAAGCAAGAAGAGTGTTCATGGGATCTAGACACCTCTGTGATGGGGAAGTGCAGACACAGGCACATAAGGGGTTGTCTTCCTCCTCTCACATCCTGCCTCAGACATTCCCAGGGAGCACCATCTCTCAAAGCTCCACTGCTCCAAAGCTGACTTGAAAGACGACTTTTGGGTGTTTTTCTATCAACAATATGCAGAAGGGACTGAGGAAAAGGAAGCAGAAATCACCCTAGTCCATTGGCTGCTTCAGGCTGAAGCTGTACCAGTGAAGCTTAGGCTTCACTGGGAGAGTTAGGAGGGCCTGGCTATTTTGGGACCTGTGCTGGTAGGTGGGTCTGGAGAGGCAGGGACCTCCTTGTGTAGGGCCCTTCATTTCCTGGGATCACTGAGATGGGTATTTCCCAGCAGGAGGGACTGCTTGGGAAATGTCGGTCTGGCTCCCTCCCTTTTGCAGATGCCATCTCTGTGTCCAGCATCCCAAGCCAGCCATGACCAGGCTGTCCCAAGATTACTGCCACCTATGGCTGAGGCTCATGCAGGGCCGGTGTCCCGAGGAGCCTGTGCTGGTGGCATGTGCATGAGCACACACTCCTGTGAGCTCTGTTTTTAGGACAAGCTGCAGCTCCCTCTCCATTGGCAGGGCTCTCAGCTCCTTGGGTGGGCGGCAGTGACAGCTGTGCTGCCTGACTCATTCCCTGTGGGCATTAACTGGGCTCTGCTGGCACTGCCCAGCCCCCACAGAGCAGCAGCCCCAGTGAAGACCCCAAAGAGGGGTCCAGATAAGCAGGTGCCAGTGGATCCTGCTGCCATTCTGGGAAGGGGCTGGCACAATCGTCCTGCAGGCAGAGCTGCAGCAGAATCCACAGCCAGGCTGGGCATGCAAGCAGTGTGGTTGCTCTTGGGAAAGATGGATGCAGGCACAGGTAATGTGAGTCAACTGGTACTGAGATGCGGCTGTGTTCTGAGTGATGGGCAAGGCGTGAAATAAGGACAGTTTGCACCACGCAAACCATTTTCAGCCAGGAGTACAGCCTGAAAGACCTGCTGATAATCAAACCAAATGTTCAGCATAGCTGTCAAAGAAAAAACACAAGGTGCCATTAGGAGAAAGCAGTGAAACAGTTCATCAGTGTGGGGAGAGTCTCTTCCAGTGACTTATTTTCATACTATGATCAGACTTTAAAAAACACAGTAGAATTAAACTGGCACTTGAAGCTTATTGTGCATTTGAAGTTCCCATGCTAATATACAATCTGTGGAGACTTATAATGTGTGTTGGTTGAAATCTGAGCTAAATTAATATAATCTTTTCATTAAAAAAACAAAACGAGAGAGATAATCTACTTGGCTGCAAGTGCCTCAAGGAATATTGAGCAAAAAAGAGACAGAATAACTGGGGAGTGATTTGAAAGGAGCCCTTACGACCAATTGCTCAGAGCTAGTGCCAGGAAATAAGGGAAACCTTCTTTTATTAAACATGATTGCTGTGACCTTCTCTGGTTAACATACAGAGGGGAAAATGAGCTATACACTGTGCGTGATTTTTTTCTTTTTTACTGCTGGGCTGCATTTCAGTGACTCTGTGGAAGCTGGGATGTTTATTTTGATTTCTTTTGCCTCATTTTTGCTCAAAAGAGTGAAACATCTTCTAGGGCTGCACATTTCTCTTTGAGTACTGTGACTGCATACCCATTTCTCTTTGAGCACCGTGACTGTGACTGCGAGCCCCGCTGTCACCTTCCCTGTGAGCATCACAGCCGTGCGCATCCCTGGCTCCCTCCTGCGAGGTATGGACAGCCAGGCCTTGCCATAGCCACAGGGCACTGTCCTCCTCTCAGTGCAGAGGTGGGAGCTGTACCTGGCCCTTGAGGGAGGGCTGGTAAGGTAAGCTTTCTCTTTTACTTCTTCTGAGGCAAGCTCCCCTGGGGATTGCATAAATGAGATGGAGAGCAGCAAGCTGACATACTTATGTGCAGCAGAGTCAAGAGAGCCCCTTTGTGCCTGGGATACTCATGAGCAGAGCTCCAGAAGGGTCCCTCACTGGGGCACCACAGGGACAAAGCACAGGCCAGCTGTAAGAGCAGAAGGACAAGGATAGTGCAGTCGTGGCTTTGCTTGTGTATTCTCATCAGCCTCTGAGGTTTTTGCAGGGCTATGCCAATGCATGCAGCAAAATCAAGAGCATAAGAAAATTCCCATAGAATCCAGACTCAGTGAGCTAATTATGGATTAGGTCATTTTCTATGAGTCTTCCAAGATGACTGCACATACCTAATTAAGTTGCCTAGCGTATTTTGTTTAGCCCAAATGGTGATGGAGGAGGAAGGTTATTGGTCTGGTGTCCGGGGTATTGGCAGGGTTGACTTTTATGTAGTCTGGAATTAAGCAGGCTTTCAGTTTCCAAGGAATAAAGTTAACAACAAGGCTCAGTCACACAATTACTTTAAGGAACAGTGAAATCACAGAAAAACATTTTCTGAAATCATAAGATTCCACTGATTCATCTTTCTGTGTCATTCCTTGGCTTCAGCTCTCACTTCAGGAAAAATATGCATTTGACTTTATTTTAAAACAAGGTTATTTAAAGAATACAACAATCATAGAATGTCTGAGAATGGAAAGCACCTGGAGATTATCTCGCTTGAGTACTTGCCTTGCTCAGGCAAAATCACTAGAGATGGCTGCCCAGGACCACATCCAGATGGATTTTGAATACATCCAGTGACAGTGACTACATAACCTCTCAGAGTAACCTGTTCCAGTGTTGCATAACTGTTGTATGGTAAAAAAAAAAAAAGGTCTGTATTTCAAGTTGTTTGCATTACCTCCCAATCATTCATTTAGCACCAACAGGAAAAGTCTATCTCTGTCTTCTTCACTGTCTCCCAGCCTTAGATTTATAATGCCCCCTTGAGCCTTCCNTGCTTGTGTATTCTCATCAGCCTCTGAGGTTTTTGCAGGGCTATGCCAATGCATGCAGCAAAATCAAGAGCATAAGAAAATTCCCATAGAATCCAGACTCAGTGAGCTAATTATGGATTAGGTCATTTTCTATGAGTCTTCCAAGATGACTGCACATACCTAATTAAGTTGCCTAGTGTATTTTGTTTAGCCCAAATGGTGATGGAGGAGGAAGGTTATTGGTCTGGTGTCCGGGGTATTGGCAGGGTTGACTTTTATGTAGTCTGGAATTAAGCAGGCTTTCAGTTTCCAAGGAATAAAGTTAACAACAAGGCTCAGTCACACAATTACTTTAAGGAACAGTGAAATCACAGAAAAACATTTTCTGAAATCATAAGATTCCACTGATTCATCTTTCTGTGTCATTCCTTGGCTTCAGCTCTCACTTCAGGAAAAATATGCATTTGACTTTATTTTAAAACAAGGTTATTTAAAGAATACAACAATCATAGAATGTCTGAGAATGGAAAGCACCTGGAGATTATCTCGCTTGAGTACTTGCCTTGCTCAGGCAAAATCACTAGAGATGGCTGCCCAGGACCACATCCAGATGGATTTTGAATACATCCAGTGACAGTGACTACACAACCTCTCAGAGTAACCTGTTCCAGTGTTGGATAACTGTTGTATGGTAAAAAAAAAAAAAAAGTCTGTATTTCAAGTTGTTTGCATTACCTCCCAATCATTCATTTAGCACCAATAGGAAAAGTCTATCTCTGTCTTCTTCACTGTCTCCCAGCCTTAGATTTATAATGCCCCCTTGAGCCTTCCCTTCTCTGGGCTGAACAGTCCCAGGTCCTTCAGCATTTTCTCATATGTCAGAGGCTCCAATCCCTTAATTACCTTCAGGTCCTTCGAGGGACTCTGTCCAGTATGTCCATTTATCTCCTGTACTGAGGATCCCAGATTGGGACACAGCAGCCAAGATGTGTCTCACCAGGGCTAAGCAGATGGGAATGTTCACTTCCATAGCCCTACTAGGGACACTCTTCCTAATGCAGCCCAGGAGGAGGCTGGCCAACTCTCTCACAAGGATACACCACTGGCTTATGGTAGGGTAGGACCCTCAAGTCCCAGGACCATTATTCCTGCCAAGGGGCAAAGCTTGGCACTCCTCTTTGCTGAACTTGGTGAGATCCCTGTGCCTGAACTTGGTGAGATCCATTTCTTCATTTCCTGAGGTTCCCCTGAATGGCAGCACAGCCAGCTGGTGCATCAAACCCTCATTCCCATTCTGTATCCTCTGTCCCATAATCAAGATCATTAATGAAATTGAATTGGCCCCAGTAGGGACCCTGGGGTACTGCACTAGGCCCTGGCCTCTGACAAGGCTTCATGTCATCAGTTACATTCCTCTGAACTCAGCTGTTCAGCTGGCTTTCAGTCCAGCTCAGCACTCACATACTTAGCTTGAACTTCCTCAGTTGATCTGTGGAGAAAGACTTGACTAAAATCAGGGTAAACCAAGACCACTGCTCTCTGCTCATCCACCAGTCATCTCATCTTAAAATGCTCTTCGGCCAGCCAAACATGATTTCACCCTCATAACCCTCATAAATCATGCTGACTTTGTACAGCCATGGTTTTATTCTTAATATATTTGGAATTAGTTTCCAGGATTATTTGCTCCTTTATCTTCTCAGATATTAATGTGAGGCTAACCAGCCTGTGGTTCCCCAGACTTTTTCCTTGCTCTTCTTGAAGGTAGGAGTCATATTTGCTTTCTCCCTGTCCTTAGCTACTTGCCTGGGTCACCACAACCTTTCAAGTATATTTAAGAGTGGCCTTGTAGCTACATTAGCCAGCTCCCTTGGCACATATGGGTGCCTCCCATCAGGTCCCACAGACTTCTATATGTCTAGTTGATTTAAATTCAATTCAGTTCCCTAAACTGTGCCTCCTCCAGAGACAGTAACTCTCCTTTGCTCCAGACATTCCCAGGAGTTTCAAGAGCCTGGCACTGCTGAAGGAAAGCTGTACTGGAATCACCATGACCAAGCTAAGGATGGCATTGGATATGTCAGCATCTTTCACGTCCATTGTCACCAGGTCCCCTTCAGCAGCAGGCCCACCGTTTCCCCTTTGCTGCCACCTGCCAGTGGCATTTGTGCTGTCCATCCCCATGCTTACCCTTTCACCATGAGATGTGCAGTGACCACTGCCCCAGGCGAGGCATGTGACCATCACAATGCCATCAAGAAGAAGAGAGAGAATTCAGCCAGGCATGGTCAGCTGTACAATACCCAACTTCTCAGGTCCACTGGATCCCTGCCTCGGTGTAGTGTGGCAGGCCAAGCAAATATTTTGGTACACTGTCTCTAGCCCTGGGGCTGTATGTTGCACATACAGCAAAATGTGTACAAGATGGGTGGGGACTGTTGGATAACCACAAAAACATGGATTTTATATCACTGATGTGCATGGACAACCCAACTACACTTGTAAAATAAAGAGCGGGTGTAAAAGGTAAGTGCTCTCAGAGAAAGAAAACTTTCATGCGAGGAGATTGAGTTTCAAGTGGTTTTTCAGAGGGAAAAGCCTGTGGCAGTCTGTGAATGGCCAAATGCTTTTACATGACAAGCGGCAAGGAGCCAGTGGAAGTGAGAAGTGCCTGTGGTGTCTGACCGAGAGGACCACCCACACACGCTTTGTGCCAAATGCTGCTCTGCAAACACGGTGGAGGCAGTGCCTAAATAAATGTTACATAAACCATGCAGAGTTCATGTATGAAAAACAGTGATGCTGAATGTCAGCTGCTATGCAGTTTGTGGGGCTGTGGTGTTTAATGTCTCTGACAGAGCTCAGCTGTGCTTTCTAAGGCATATGTAATCCCATTTAAGCCATCCAACCCCTAAGCAGTGGAGACTGCAGCCAGTCAAGACTTTTTTGTGTTTCATGGCCGCTTGCTCTGTTACAGGGACATTTCTTATGCCCTTCTGGCCACCAAGCTCATCAGTGAGGTCGGGAGCATCCCAGGGAACCTGGCGACCATGCGCCTGGATGAGAAGAAAAACTGCAGTAGTAGTGCCATTATGAATAGGGCTGCTGCCATCTGTTGGTTGAAATCTCATGGGGAGCTGGAAGAATCCTTGAATTGATGATGCCATATCTAAGGTGTGGATACACTGAGAAAAGATATTTTAGTTTTTATGGTAAGTGTGACAAGCTCATGTTTTGGAATTTGTAAGAGGGGGACAAGATTCTTGGTCTGCATCACTTTATGTACCTGCCTGATCTGCATATCAGTTCAAGTCCTTTGCTGAAGTACTGGCCAAAGTTTTAACTTTTCAAGATATGGGTGTACAAACATTTCTTACTGCAGCACTGCCACCTTCAGCAGCTTTTGCTGCTAATTGGTCATGGACTTTCCACAGCTGAATATTTATTGACATCTCTGTGTCAGCACACTGATATGGACCAGGAATAACCCCTTACCTCTTTTTTCTTAAGATTATTAGCAAGCTGGATCAGTTTCCAGGACTGGTCTCTGCGTCCTGCACAAACAGCACAGCTGAGGGAAGAGGCCGCTCATTGGGGCTGCTGAAGGATGCCCTGCTAGAAAATCCTGCCTGTGTCATCAGGGCTCTCAGCAGAACAGAATTCTGTAGACACTGCCCAGATTTGTAAAAGTTTGAGACCAGCCTATGAAATGGCTGTCTCTCCAAAGGCAGCAACTATCCAGATTTCTGCCTCTCTCCCAAGTCCAGAGCAGCTCAGTATTAACATTCACCTCACGAAGATCTGCTCTATTCTCTGCCTGAAAGTCACAGCTACAAAATAACTGTTAAAAGTAAATCCTATAGATTGAGCAGCCCTGAGAGATGATAAATGTTCACTTCTCAGCTTTCCCCACAAGTTTGTTAAACAAATCGACATGCAACAAACATTTCCAGAGTGAGTGAAGGGTTTCTGCAGTGAGTTAAATTGAACCTGCAGTCTCCTGTGTCCCCAGTGATGTGAGTATTAGAGGTTAATGCTCACATTAAACATCTTGAGCTGTGCAGCAATTTCTCCTCTCTGTATTCTGCCAACTGCACTTGCAGGTGCATGCAACCTGCCTGTACCTCACCCGCAACAAATTTCTTACAGTGTTCAGGAATATCTGCTGAGCACACTTAAAAGGCAGGATAATTGCCTCAGGGTGTTTCTTGGCCTGTCACTGGAAATGTGCATGGGTAGAAGCACTAACATTTCTAGCAAACATGTTTCCTTTAGGCTTGACAAATTTTTTGTTTGACTTGGAGTGGGGGGTGGTTTGGCAGTTTCCAGATTTCTTTCCATTTAGGTTGAATGGAAAGTGGAGTTCCCAAACCACTCCAGTGGTTGCCATTAACTTGGGTGGATGAGGAAGTCTTCCTCATACATGACCTAGCAATTGTTTCTTCTCACACTGCTTGGGTCACACTGCAGCTAGAGGTCCAGTTTCTTTTGCAGTCAGCTGTGCTGGCAGGTTATTGCATTAGTGTTTCCCACTAATTTGCAATGGCTACAGCATCTTCTTGAAATTTTAGGAAATTTGTTTCAATTTCTGTGTGATCTTGGCAGAACTGGTGGAAACCAGACAGAGAAGAATCAACTCCCCTCAGTAATTTAGAACTCCAGCTGAACTCTTGTTCAAATTATAGGAAATACTGAAGAAAGGCTCGCTTTCTGGAAGCCTGCCTGTGGCTTTCAGCAGAGATTTAAAGAAGAATTAGCTGGCTAGGTTAAATACTGCTTTACTCACTCTTGTAAATCACAGCTCTTAATTCTTATTTTGCTTTCTTTGCAAGAATTACAGGCTGAGGATGTGTTCTTGTAACAAGGCAAATACAAGAGTAACTACAAAGCTTGTATAAAAAGTATTGATGAATATACAGTAGAGACGTACATATGGTTGTGATTAATAGAAGAGGAGATAATGGACCCTGACCATCTCTGACCAATGCACTGCTCAGTTTCTGGCTCATTCCTCTGTTCAGTTTTGCATGTGGTCCATCCAGCTCTTTCCATGAGGAAGCTCAGGCAGGGCTCTGAGGAGGGCTCGCTACCTTAAATGCAAAGAAGCACTTTTATCTATCTTAGACTGATCTACCACTAGTTTGATCATGCTTCTCCCAGCTCTAGGGATGAATAAGCATTCTGCAATCACCTCATCCACTGCCTTCATGATTTTGCAAATGTCAGTCATAACCCACAGTTTCCTTGTCTCCAGAGCCTTCCTTAGAAGTTGCTTCATTACCTTGATCATTTTACTTGTCCTCTCTGCCCTTTCTCGAAGTTCATTGAAGAGGACATGGCTTAACATCAGTAGAAATGTTTTCTGTATGGGTTATGAAGTGGAATTCCCTAACTCCAGACACAGTGGCACCCTCTGAAATGTCCTTCAGCCTTTCTGTCCCGCAGGCCATCTCATCAAGGAACAGTTTGTCTGTTCCCACCACGTTGTCCTGATAACCTCTTACTGCACAGGTCTGCATGGGCCAGCATGGACCCTACACAGAAAGTCCTTTAAACTGTGTGAAAATATATGATAAACACAGGAGAGTTCACCCCCATTATTCCCTTCTACATGCGGTGTAAAGTGACCCACAAAAGCGCCCAATGGTGTAAAGAATAGATTGGCTTTCTTTCAATGCCTCTGCCCTTCTGTGAGTGCAGGGCAGGGGCAGCAGTGTCTGTCTGAGGGATGGCTGAGGATCTGGCTCTCTGAGGGATGCTCCTCTCAGGGCTGTGCAGCAGCAGACTGTGCTGCATCCACAGGGCCATGGGGACAGCTGCCTGCTCAGTGAGGCAGAACAGGTTTGGCTGCTAAAGGCAGAGGTTTTCTGGGGTATTTCACAGAATCAGTTATTTTCACAAGGTAGTATCAAAAACAAAACTCAACAGACCAAAGAAATGGGAAACAAATTCCAAAAAACAATGAAACAAAGTCTCATAGGACCAGGAAAGCACTTGGTGGTTACTGAGGATTTTTCTAGTAAGTTGAATGACTAATGTCTTTCCTGAAACTCCTGGCCCTCTTCCAGCAGCCAGCCAACTACCACGACCACTTGACAGCCCTGCCTTGGCTCTGGGGGAGCAGCTGCTCCACAATGCCCCTCAACGAAAGCCAGGGACAACTGGACCTCCTGCCAACCAGCAATACGAAAATGTTCAATTTTGCAGAGAACTCAGAAGCCCAGCATGTGGCTGGGGTGGGGGCAAGGGGAAGATGCATTGCCAAGCCTGGCTTGCTGGCTCCACTGTCCTTCCCCTTCCTGTGGAATTCCAGCAGAATCATATTCATTTGTATGCATGCATCCATCTGTGCATTTTTAGAAGCTTCTCTATTACCCTTGCTGCAAGGCTTGAGCCCAATGGAGAAAAGAAAAATGTGGTTAGGAGGAAATAGTAATGAGTTCTTACCGATTGCTTTTGTCTGACTCAGCCCATTAGAGTCTGTGTTTAACAACTGAGTGATGCAAAATATGCCCATCAGTAGATTAAACAGGAAAAGCAGTGCTTCTCTACCTGCTTTACTATGGGAACTTGCTGGTGTTCTGCTAAAGGTCTTCAGAAATACATTAAAGGTCTTTTAGAAATACATCTTGCATATCCTCTGTCACCCTTTCCCTGGGTCAGAGCTGAGGCATGAGATGTTGGGCCCGAAGCCAGTGTCTTTATTTGCTCTTTTCACAACACAACCATGAAATCAAGTTTATTGATACAGAAGTGAGTTTCATGAGAGAGGTCAGGTGGACTCAGGTCCATACTGCTATACCCAGTCTTTGTTGTAGGATTCAGTAATGGTCACAGGTCTTGCCCATCCCTCTTGGTGCAGCTCCATTGCTTTTAGCTTACAGCAGCACCCAGCTGGCACACAATGGAAGGAGGATCAAGTGTGGAGAAAACAGTCTTTTGGGTCTTTTGGATCTTCTGAGTTTACATTTCTGTTTGAGTAAGAATCAGTCTGCTCCCAGGCAACACTTCCTTTTCTTGCTCCCCTCCACACATCTCCCAAGGAGAGGCTAATTACTGTGGGCTGTAAACTCCCAGAAGAGATTTTGGCTAACGTGGGAGAGGAGTGACGACAGGGAGAGAGGATAAAGCTGCACCAGGGATTTGCAGTGGTGGAAATTAAAATGGGGCCAGAAATGAAAATGGCTGCAGCGCTGATGAGGGGCAGTGCATGTGCCATACAAGGCAGCAGAACAGGGTGGGGGAGAGCAACAGCCCTGATGGCCTCCCACGTCCTCCTTCCTAAAAATCTGCCTCAAGCTGATGGAAGGAGACGTGCTCATTTATTTCCAGTGCTGAGGTGTCCTCTTATAAATCTAATCTGATGTCTCTTGTCCTGTCCTGACTGTAAGTAGCTGTGCAACTTCTGGGCATGCCAAGAATGAAAATGGGAGTGGTGTAAAATTCTGAGAGGTGAATATATTGCTCATGCTGCTCTTTGTGCTTCTTTATCCCTCACTTTCTTAGATGCTTAATATATGTCTTCTAACACCAGGTCCTGTGAGGATGCAGTGCTGCAATAGCTCTTTCTGTCTTCCTATAAATACCATCTAAACATTAGCCAACAGCTCTTCTCCATGGTTTGATGTTGTTCTTGGGAATCACTGCTTTTACTTTAAAATGCTCCTTCAGTGAGACAAGACAGTCTGCCATAGCTCTGCCATATCCCAGCATTCACTCAGGGCAATCAGATGCAATTTAGAACGACTCCATCATTTCATGATGGGTTTCTGCCTTGAGCTGACCCACTTCTCTGCTATTCTTTTTGTATGTGTGTTTGTGTCCTGGTTTTTTCTGGGATATAGATTTTTTTTTTCTTAGTAGCTGGTACAGTGCTGTTACAGTTTTGGATTCAGTATGAGAATAATGTTGGTAATACAGTGACGTTTTGGTTATTGTTAAGTCGTGCTCACCCTAAGTCAAGGACTTTTCAGTTTCCCGTGCTCTGCCAGTGAGGAGCTGCACAAGAAGATGGGTGGGAGCATAACCAGGACAGCTGAGCTGAACTGGCCAAAGGGATATTCTTGGAATGGTTATGGAATGAATATTCCATACCATAGAACATCATGACAAGTGTATAAACTTGAGGCTGTTGACCAGGGGACAGACTGATAGCTGTTCAAAGATGGGCTGGACATTGGTCAACAGGTAGTGAGCAATTGCATTGTGCATCACTCATGATTTTTTTCAATTGAGATTTATTTTCCTTCATTGTTATTGTTACTGTTGCTATTATTGTTTTTGTTATTATAATTATTATATTTTACTTTGTTTAAATTATCAACTGTCCTTATCTCAACCCACAGGGTGTTTTTTTCCCTTCCTTAACTCTCCTCCCCATCCAATTGGGGTAGAGAGGAATGAGCAAGCAGCTGCACGGTGCTTGGTTTCTGGCTGGGGTTAAACTACAACAGTTTGTGTATATGAACCATCTCCAACAGAGTGATATATACCTATACAGATGGAATAAGTGTATTTCTGATGAAAGACAGGTCTGATAATTGCAAAAATAAAGTACAGATAATGGAAATGAAATCAATGTACCCAGGCAGTAAATAAGCAAGTGCAATATGAAATGCACATTACACCACCGACAGGTATTTTAATATAGCTTGTGAATAAGGGATTTATTTATAAGGAAAAGCTAAGACAAAACCTCAGAGTCTAATTATTTATCCAGCTATGCAATTATTAGTTATAAATCTCTAGAATGGCTGAGAAACTGTTTGGGGAAATGCCAAGTCTGGCTCAGTGTGAAATGCTATTGCTAGGAACTGTGTTATTCCTAGCAATATATTATGGTCAAAGACACCAGAGACTTTCCATTTTCTGGGAGCTCTGCCTTTTTGCAGCAAAAAATGTGCTTTCAGTGATGGCTTTAATATCATGTTGCAGGCTTCAGCCACACAGGGGAGGAGGAATGGAGGCAGTTCCATTTAATCCAGACCTTTCTGGATTAAATGTCTGTTATGTGGTTGTAAGGGACAACAGGGGACTGGGTTTAATGGCCCAGGTGGTCCCTTCATATTCTGTACTCATATCCTCTGCTATTCAAATGGTTCCTTGGGGATCTCTGCTTGATCAAATATGAATGGCACTAAATCCTGAGACCTGTTGGAAAGCACTGACCTGAGTGATATAATATGTGCTGAGGCAGAAGAGAACTGTGTGAGTTAGCCCAGGTCAGTTTGTCTTACCCCAACCCCAAACTACAGTATTTGAGACACCAGACAGTGACAGGTCCTCAGGAGCAGGGGACACAGCTCTGCTTCCCTCAGAGCTACTGCACAGAGAGGTCCTTTGTGAGAAGCTGACTCTGTTTCAATGCTCTTTGCACCTTCCACCATCCAAGGCACACCTAATCCTGTAATCCTAAAATCTCAATATCACTAGACTTTTGTCAGTGGTGAAACAACAAATGCCATCATGTAATCAGTAGGGTCTCCTGCCACACTGAGCACAGTGTTTTACCCCCAGAACTTTGGGTATATGTCATAATTTCATCTTTACCCACATATATGATGAGTATAAGGAATGAGTCATGTACCCTAGTATAGTTCTGACAGGGCTACACCACAACTGCGCTTATGGTAGGGATGGATACCTTATCTCCCACAAATTTCTGCTGTGTTTTATAAGGAAAGACCAAGAAACTGGACTAATAATCCACATTAGGTCTCTTTTGACTGTAAAACCTATCACACTATTGCATATATTACACTAGCCAAACGTGGGGAAAACCCAATTGGAATTTGCCATCTGGGTTAGAAAACCCCACAAAGCAACAGTAAAAAACACTGACATGTTTGGAATGAAGATTTTAGGAAATGTTCCCCAAATGACCCTGACCAAAACCCAGTGCAGGCTGGTTTGAACTAGGGTTAGGAAGCTGTCCATATACAAAGATTTCCTGGGATGTGCT
>WBNQ01042873.1:169385-181772 GCA_013401375.1 Spizella passerina | reverse complement strand
AAAAGGACTGAGAACAAAAGTAATTGTCAAATTATTTCAGTACTGGTAATACATAGTCCCCATCCTCTTTGCTGGCTTCACTCTGCAGGACAAATGACCCAGGACTTCCTTAGGTCTGCCTTTATTTCATATAAGGAAGGCATGCTACTAGTGATTATTTCTATCTAATTGTTATTGATCTTTTATTGCTTTGCACCGGTAACCTTCACTGACAAAAGTCTAATAGGAATCTGGAGCACTTATTGCCACATCTTTCTAAATGGGGCATTGCTCAGCACTTCCATGACTAATTTAGGAAGGTCAAGGCACATTTGGTTCCCTCTTGAGAACACAACATGGGCAATGTCCATCCATCAGAGCACATGGAGCGTTTGCTGACTTAGGCTCTATGTGTTTTCTATTAGGATAAAAATGGGCAGGCTCCAGAAATACATTCTGAAGATGGAATTAAGAGATGGTAAAGTAAGACTTAAAAAGAAGAACCACCTCTGCTTTGAATCTAAACCGCTCCAGATGCGTTTGCAGGCAGCAAACATCTACCAAGAAGAGAGCTTTTCTATGCAAGTCTAACTTCAGGAATTCTTCCTTCAAATCCCTTTTAGACTGAATTCTTCTTAGCCAGGCTTAGAGGTAAAAAAGGAATCTAGAATATAGGGATAATTTCCTTTTAAAGAATAAGGAATTTCATTTGAGATAAATATAACTACCTATATATAGACATATAAACACCTACGTATATTTTATGTATTTGATGCTAATAGATCTTCCCAGTTGCAGCACTTTTGGCACAGAGAGCTGCACCAAGCAGGTGAACTGAGCCAAGCAGGCTCTCTGCACTCCATGTGTGCTCCCAGGGGAACAAACAAGCAAGGACCATTAACCTGCCTGTGTTCAAATTTGTTCTGAAATCCTGTCCTCTGCTTCTGGTAAGCATAATAGAGGTGAGCATGACCTCTGCTGCAATCACACGGAGGGTTTAGGAGCTGAGGCTATAATACACTTGCTGAAATTAATCAAGGGAAACGCAGCAGTGGGGGTAGCACTGCCCAACTGGATCCTGTCAGTCTTCATCAGGCTGGAGAGGAGCTCCTTAAAAGTGCAGCAAACAGGTCACATAATGTCAACCCGGAATAACCAACGCTTTATTACGGCCATAAATACTCCTGGAGATCAGCGCTGCGCACTTGCAGCTGCCTGGCTGTGCTCGTGGCCGTAGGCTCCAGCCAGCACAGCCGAGCAGAACGAGCCCCCAGAGCCTCCCTGCGTCCCCTGGAGCAGCAGGGCAGCACTGACCTGCAGCTGTTGTCCCCAGCAGCGTGGAAGGAGCTCTCGGCCCTGCGCAGGCCCAGGCGGGAGAAGGAGTGGAACATGGTGAGGGCCACGTCGCTGAGGGCGCCCGGCCCGTCGGGCTCCTCGTACACGTTCTCCCAGTAGGAGCGCAGCCCCGGCGTGCCCGGGGGGTAATTCCCGTACAGGAAATAGTCCAGCTGCCCAATGATCTCCTGGTTCACCACCGCCTCAAACTTGCGGGCAAAGAAAGTCGGCCTGGCAGTCTGCTGTTGGGACAGGACAGGACAAAGTCACTTGTGGCCACTGAGAGTAACACAACTTTCACAAAAGCTGTGAGAAGATCAGAGAAAAGAATGAGAAACAATTCTTAACTCGCTGCACCCGGTATTGTGCACATGTGGAATGTGTTATGGAGATTTGTTTACCAAAGGGTGGTTTCTTAATTAGCCAATGGTGATGATGTTTGGACTGGAGGACCAATTAGGTCCAGCTGTATTTAACTGTCTACAAGAGCAATGGGTTTCTTAATAAAGAGATTATTTATCAGCCTTCTGTGTATCATGGAGTCTATGACAATTATTACCCAGCCAGGGGCCCATTGTGACAACAGACACTGAGTTCCCATTTTCAGACATGAAACTTTATCTTAAGCAATGGGTTGGGGTTGAGGACATGAACTGTTTCTCTCCATGGGCAAAGATGACTTAAAACGTCACCTTTGGGACAATTCGTCGTTAGGAGTGATGTTAAGATTCAGCTAAAAACTACATAATTACTCCATGAAAACCCCTTCAGACCAACAGGCACCCTGTGCTGCCTGGCTCAGGAAGGCTCTCCACGTGCAGGAGGGGTGGGGAACGCTCTCCAAACCCCCATGTTAGCCTGGAGACAGGGCAGGACTGGCATGTATTACACGGGGAGCAAAGGGTACTGTGGCACTGAGGCTCAGAAGAGGCAGAGCAGCATTTTCTGTGTATGGATTTGCTGCCAGGAGGTGATAAGAGGTCTCTGGGAGAGGTGCCATTTGTGGCTGAGGTTTCTTTATTTCTGAGTGGTCCTGCCCAGATTTTTTCTCAGCTCTTGACACAATCATGGCCATATAACTGCTCTATATGCTACTCAACTACCATTAGCTTTCAAAAAGCCTTTGTTATGCCTTGTTCATATTTGAACATGGGTCCTGAGGTGCCAAGGAGTTCAAGAATGCCCCAGATGATTGGAAAATTCTTTTGAGGATGCTCAGTTTTGCTCTGAGATGGTGCATGCTGTGGGCTTTGTGATCTTGGTTCGCTTTGTGCCTCTGTGGGAACAGCAAGCCCCAGTCTTATGGTGCTGTGTGCTCATGTGAGGGGCTCTCTCACCAGAACATGTCAGAAGCTGCCCCTTTCCATCTATTCTAATTTTGAACTGTCCTTTCCAGCTCAGTTTACCTGATTGTTTTCTGAAATATCATTGTGGGTCCATAGCCTGGAGCAGGTCAGGCTCTGCAGTCTGGCAGGAATTTTTAAAGATTTGCCATTTATTCTGTGCTGGAGAATTCCCTGCAATTGGTGTTTAGGACAGCAGAGCCTCCTTTAGATAACATCTCATTTGCTCTTTTTGTGAGTGCCTGTGTCACTGACTTCAAGCCTGCCTGGCAGACAGCACATTACAGCAAAGAAAAGATCTCTGTTTCAGAGCAGTCATCATTTCTGTGCTGTAGGGTAACACATTCCCCATCCCACACAGAGCCTGAACAAACATGCTTTATGCAGGGAACCCCGAGGAGCCGGAGGGATGGAATTGCAAATGTGGTGACCCTGAAACAAGTGGCTGTTCATTCTCAAGAGAGGATGCACAGGCTGGATACAGCCTCGAGACTGAGTGCACCCTGGAGCACAGGACTCGCTCTCATGTCTGCCTTGAGGAAACTATCACCAAGAAACTGAGCAAACCTTTCAAGACAGTCCTGCCAAACCTGGGTGATCAAAACCTCATGACTAAGGCTCCCAAAATCACGAGATAAACTTTAATATGATCGTGCTGATGAATATAATAACAAAAATGGATTTGCCTTGTGCTGTGTAAGTCTCTAGCACACACGCTGATCAACTTTTAAGCTTTTTTTAAAGAATATAAACACTGCTTAAAGCTGAAAGCCAGGAGTGTTGTGAAATGATGAAAGCACCTGAGCTGGAACACTGGAGAAAACCTTTTGCACAAGAAGTTACCAAGTAGTAGTGGTACAGTCAGAGATGTGTCAACCTTCCCTCCTTTCTAGCACAGCCAATTACCAATGCCAAGGAGTCCAAAGAGTTGCTTTGTGACCTTACCATGCAGTGGTATGTCTCCAGGGCCAAAACATAGGAGAACTTATCTTTCATTCTCCTGAAATTAAGATCAGAACTTCCTCACACCCGCCTGATGGAGTGAAAGTTTCCCTTCCCTTCCCTCTCCCTGCTGCAGCCATGCACTCAGCCAGCTCTCCACTCCAGTGCAGGGGGAAGAGCCTCTCTGCAGGTGTGTTCAGCTACCTGGAAGCGGTGGAAGTCTGCTGGTTTGAAGTCATTGGGTGAGCAGCCACACCAGTCAACGATGTGCTTGTACTGGCACTTGCAGCCCAGCTTCCTGTTCCAGTTGGTGATGCGCAGGTTGTTGTCCACCATGGAGTCACAGAACGGGCTGTTCTCCAGCACGGTGTGAAAGAAGGACTGCAGCAAACACAGAGCACAGCACCATATTTAGCTCCTCAAACTTCCATTTCTCCTTCACTTCAGCTCATGGGCCCCAACCTACTGCAGGTGACCTATTTTAGTTTGAAACGACAGGATTAACAAGCTCTGTTGTTTTGCCATGTATGAAACACACTCTGTGTGCCTGTATTCCACAGAGCATGGAAAAATCACAACACTCTACAGACCCAACCAAACTGTAAGAACACACAGCTGAGGTCTTGCTCCAATAACCTGGCACAGAATAATTGCACTTCTACAATGACCAGCTTTGGGCACTGGCAGCCCAAAGGACTCCAGGAAAGGCACCAGTACCAGCAATCATTTTATTTTTATTTCAGCTGTGTGAGCAATTCTAAGAAATGCCCATTATTTCCTTTCTGTAAGTTGCTCCCTGGTCTAACAGATTTAGGACTATTTTTCTGAACAATGTACTAATGGCATATTTCAAGTTGTTTCCCAAAACAATTGTCAAAACTGCACTATCACCCTGGTTACTCTGATAAAAACACAGTCTCAGACAGCTCTTATGTGGGTGTCTATCTCCAGCACTCTGAAATGCATTGCTTGTTGAGTGGCTTTGTTCTGAAACACGCAGTTCACTCTAGGCACTAAAAGGACATTCTCCCTCCTGCATTTACGTCTGAAATCGTAAGAATTATTTGCTGACTCATGGCAGCATGGAATTCCTATTGGGCAATCCTAATTATATCATCATAATAACAGCTATTACATAAACCATGTGTAATGGGGACTGATATAGCAGGTTAACAGGTCAGTGAAGGCAGAGCCATTTTACAAAACCAGCTATGTATCTTGCAAAGAAAACCTTGTAGAAAAAAGCTATGGAATACCATCAATTTTAGCCCTGCAAGAGACCATTTTAGGAGCAGTGACTTCTCTTTAAAATCAGCAATAGTAAGAGCTATAAATAACCAGCATAACATTAGCATGGCTGGCCCCCAAATAATCCCCCTACCCTTTTTAATGTTAAATGACAGCCCAGTGAATATGGATTTTATGCTTGAACTGTTTGGTTAAACCCATAAAGGCATCCATTCTCATTCAAGCGAGAGGGGAAAAAAAACCCTACCCAATTACCCATTGCCCTGTGTCCTTTTATAGCAATACAGGAATTTCTCTAGATAATGGATGAAAAGGTTATCAGAGTAGAGAAAAAGGTGATTTTTAACAGAAACAGGATTAAAAGAAGATTATGCAACATGTATGGGGAATAATAAACCTCTACAAAAAGATAACAATTGCTGTGCTCCACCAGAAGCTAACGAGCAAGATTTGCAAGATCGGTGTCATCCATCCCTCAAAATGTTCAGGAACCAAGGCAGTTATGGGTTTAAAGGCAGTCATCAGCTCTTCCTTGGGCTGCAGGATGTGGAGCAGAGGCTGGCAAGCCAGGGGAGCAGTGTACCTGCTGGGCAGGTGTAGCACAGGCTGCCAGTGTGCCCTCCCTGCAGATATTGCACATTGCTGGCACAATGCTGCACGCCAGGCAAAGCCCCACACTGCTGTGCACTCCCCTTCTGCATCACTTGCAGCAAGAGCGACTCCTGAGTGATCTAAATGATTTGTGACTGTGCCTTCTGGCTGAGTTTTGAACAGAACAATAAACCTTTGTTTGCAGGGTTTATATTTTTAAAGAAAAGTGCTGGATAATAGCAAGGAAAGCTACTTATGAAGACAATTCGCCATCTCTAATATCCTTCAAAAGCTTTGTGCAGGAACAATTTGCAAGCAAAGGGCAGCTGGATTTTGGTTGTTCAGTAACAGATTAATAGGCTTAGAAGTACAAAACAAAGCCACTTTTTGCAAAAGTCCCACAAACAAACAAGGCAATAAACAACTGCAGATGATGTTCTAACCCTGAAGGGCTTACTCATTATAGAAGTAAAATTTTCATTACCCACTGTGGGATGGTCCAAAGCCCAGTGGCATTAGGTGAAAGCCCCTCTGATTTTGGTCAGATCTTTGGGACAAGCACAAACATTGCAGGTTTGAGCACAGAGAGGATTCTCTGCATTCACATACCTCGGCGGGAAGCAGCGTGTAAGAGTAAAACCTCTTCATCTTTGTCACCAGGTCATCATTGGAAAAAGTGACGTATTCCACAAATTTCCTGTTCAGGAGGAACCAGTCCGAGCCCCCATCCACGGTGATTCCTTCTGGGATCTTGCGGTCCCCCAGGCGCCACATGTGCGTGTCGCACTCCAGGAACAGCCGGTCCAGCCCCTGCTTTCTGATAAACCTGAGGGAATGCAAGAGCAGCCATTACATGCTAATTTGTAGTTTGCTATCATCGGGAGATGTATAAATAAAAAGCTACTTTGGCAAACAAAAAAGGATCAAAAGGTCACTTGTTTATATTTCTGTTCTTCTCATAAGTAATGTAGGGAGGTTTAATAAATGATTAATCAGTTCTATGTTCTGTTACAGAGGCAAAGATCAACAGATTGCTTTAAAACATCATTTACACCTTCTGCTGTCCTAAGGCTGTGCAGGTGACAGAGCTCTAGGGCAGGAAAGTCCATAATGTTCATTAACTCTGAACAAACCACCACAGAAGGACTGCAACATGAACAGGAACTACATACATTCTTCTCTCTCTAAATAAATTCAGCTTTTAAAAAACAGAAGAATGTACATAAAGGTAAAATGACCAATTTTCTCCTATGCTATTATGTCATTAATTTTTCTATAGGGATATAGTCAATAAGGAAAAAATGCCATTGTATAGGTCTTTGCTGTAGAATGAGCAAGTTTGCTCCATTTTCAAGTCTCTGGGGAGCAATGTTTTGTTATTGCTGAACCATGAATAAGAGGAGCAACTGCAGAACTGCAAAGTTATGGAAATGAATTATTTGAAACCAATATAAAAGAAGAAAGCTGGGAAATCAATCTGTGTTTGAAAACACTTTGGACTGAATGCCCACTGATCTTTAGAGGCTGTCTGATCCAGGTTTCTGTTTGTTATTCCATTTGGGAATGGTTTCCCTGAAGGAGAAGCAGGGCAGCTGTGAATTAGCACTGAGGGGGGCTGAGCACCGTCCACCCTGGTTGGATGGGAGCACTGGGCACATGCCACATGTCCTGAGCAGTAACAAATGCTCACTGACCACACAGCAGAGCAACCCACAGCCCCCAGACCCCTCTGGGTGCAGCACCTGCAGGATAACAGCAGCTGTGGCAAGAGCCTTCCCTTCCTGAACCACAAACTGCTGTGCCAGGGCATTGCAGGATTAGCAAGCCAAGATGGCATTCTGGTAGTCTCAAACACATGCTACTGAAGGTAAGGGAAAAGAATAAAAGTTAAGGAACAACAAACACCAGAGCTATCTGGAGCCCTGCATCTGGAAACATGAGCATCAACCCTGTAGGCCAAATCCCTGGTTCAAGTTCTGTTCTATACCAATCAAAGAACTGAGATGCAATTATGAAATGGTGCATATTAATTTTCAAAAGGACCGTAAATGACTCCAGGGTCTATGTCCTACTGATAGCTATGTCTCTTTTCACAGTGTGAGAAGAGCTCCTCTGTTAACACAACAGCGCTGAAAACGCGTAAATGAGAGTCGAGAAATTTTTCTTTCCATGAACAAGTTTCTAATTTCATGTTCCATTATGAAGGATAATAGAAAAGTCTTGCAATTTTAATGCAGTGCTCTGGAATGTAATCTTCAAATTCAATATTTATGCAGTTATCTCCAAATCAAATATTAATGTGCCTGAAAGTTTGGTCATTTATTTATTTCTCTTCAAAACTAAATGCTCATTAGAGTTAATTATTTTAAGAAAATAATAGAACTTTATCGACTATATTTAAATAGGAACATAAAGTTCTTTTCCATGCAGTAATTTCTTTCAACTGCTATCTTTACCAATTTATCACCCTTTACTCTCCTTTTCAAATGGAAGGTTCTTTGACTGCAATAGAAACCCTCAAACAAAATAAACCACCTGGCTACAGCAAAAACTGTCCTAGATACAAACTGCCTCAGCCTGTGTGACATGATCCAGCTCCAGCTCCCTGGTACTGTAACAGCTTCAGCCTTTTTGTCTCAACTTGGCAGCAGAGGAGCATGACCACGCTCCAGATGAGAAGGTCCCAGCAAATCCTGACTCACAGCTTCATGGTTCCCAAAGTAGTTGACAGGCTCTTTTTTTTCTATATGTGCACAGTTATATGGTTTGTTTTTTTTTTTTAGCTAATGGCTTGGAAAAGCACATCTCAGGGTATGGAGTGAAATAAGCCAATTCCTGGAAGTACAACTGTTTTCACAACAAACCTCAGTCCCCAAATATTATACAACTGGGTTACTAGAAGAGAGTAAATGTACTCTCCAATCACTCACCCTCCAGCAAGGCAGCACAGCCCAGCTAAAGAGCTGCAATGCCTTTAGAGATTTCCCAAGAAATGACCCTTTGGCTTGTGCTTCTTGAAACCCTCCTAGAAACATCACACCAGGTGTCAGACACATAACAGCTGAAGAGGTGTTTTTCAGAAGGATTACCCTTACTGAGCCTCTTCACACAGTCACAACACCTCACTGGAATAAGGCAAATTTGCAATTATTAGCAAAGCAAATCATTTCTGTGGCCTATGAAGCAACGATGTGTCCAAGGGGCTGTGAACACACAGCTCTCCACTGGGTGATGATGGCTTGCTGCTCATTTATGTTCCTTGGCAGCCAAGGGGACCAAGTGTATTTCAGATCTGCTGGAAGTGAAATAGGAGAGGAGCTGGCACAGAGAGCTGAACAGCAACCAAAGTGGAAAAGGTGGGTGAGGCTCCCTTTTGTCCCTCCAGGCTCTCTGCTAGGATGAATGATGCTCCCAGCTACTCCAGCAATAGCAATTTTGGCACTCAGGCAGGCAAGAACTTACTCTAAGTCTTTTGAATACTGCCTGAGGGAAAGGGAGAGGGGTATTTGTATGCCACATAGGCCTTTCCAAGAAATGAAAACCTCTTGGACACTACAAAGAGTTCATACAGATTCTTGACTAGCCATCCAAGAATGATTGCAGCCACCTCTGAAAAGAGAGGGAGATGGAGGGCAAAAGCATGACCCTACTGATTTGTTTCTAGTCTCATGCTGTATTTCATTAGTTTCTGGTTATGCTCAAGGGAATACCAAATCAGTAAATTTTATGAAGCCAGGCCAAGCTTCATAAAGAGCAATGAAATGCAAAAAAAGGGTGGTTTTTCCCCTGGTGTCTCTCTTGGGCCTCACAAAACTGCTTGCAGATAACTCCCAAATTAAAAGTAGGGGAAAAGAAAAAGGCTTAGTAATAGAATTTCCTTAATCTTAGTCAATCTTAGTGGAAAAATTCAGGTGCTTCCTGTCACCCTGAACATCAGGTAAGATTGGGATACCTCTGCCAGCTGCAAATTGAGAACAGAACAATCACATTCCACTGAACCAAGGTATGGTTGGCCAAATACAGCAGAGATTATCATCAGCTGAAGACAACTGGCCTTTCTCCTAATCCAAAAGAAAACAACAGGAGGAAAATAACAATCACAGGAGAAGAGTCAACCAGGAGAAAATAGAATTTAAAAAATACTAGGATTAAGAAAAGCATGCCATTTTGCCTTATTTCATAGAACACTCAATCTGAGACATTTTATGCTTGCCCTTTTCAATTTAATTCTTCCTAAAGAGCCTCCAGTTTTGAGGGCCTGTGATTACACTCAGAAGTAAGGAGGAACCACAGGATATTAAGAAGGTGTGTCAGCACCTGAGCTCAGCAATCAGACAGTGACACACATGAAAGGTGCCCCTGTGCCCTGTGTGTGGATGCAGCCTCACAGTTCCAGAAATATTTTTACACTTTGCTAAGAAAACCCCACTGCCTGCAGCACCTGGTCTGTCACTGAGTGTAATGTCAGTCCAGGCACCTCACGATTGCAATCCAGCTCAGGGAACTCCTCTTACTTTGTAGTTTATTTAAATATTTATAAATGCATTTCAGACAGGATTCTAGGACTGTATAACACATAAAGCATTTGTAACTTGTGTAGCACATACTCCTACAACATGAATATAAACACAGCTCAGCTCTTATGATGTGTTCTAACTGCTAATAAATACTGCCACACAGTTACTTTATCAGCAAAAATATCACAACCAAATATCTCCTTTTTGATAGTTTTCTCCAAGGGACAGTGCAAACCACAGCAACTTGTAGAGATCCCTGCTCCTGAATGCTCTACTTACACAGTAAGTCAGAGAGTTTGCTGTTTTCCTGAAGTTTATGAATGAGTAAAACTTCCCAAAGTATCAGAGGCTATCAGATTGCTAAATGCCATTTACCAGTAATTTTATCACTAAAAAGTTTTTTCTGGAAAGAATATATTCTTTAAGGTGAAAAGGTTTCTTCCTAAACATTTCCTGTTTCTGGCCTCTTGCCTAAAGAACCTCCCATTGACATTTCACTGTTAACCAGGTGCACCTACCCAGGACACCATCATTATTCAGGATTTAAGAATAAGAACCATGAATAAAAGTTACAAAACTTCAGCAAAACAATTCCTCACAAGTCAAAAGCCAATGTCAACGTCAAAGCAAGAATCTGTAGAGCCAGGAGCTCCACTAACATCATGTCCATGTTTCCCTGAGTGTATGAGGACAAGCTCCGCATGCTTTGACTTTATCTGCTCTTCTTTTTGTTGTCTTTAGAAGAAAATTTGAGGAAGAAAGTCCATTTCAATGCAAAAAGTCAAGTAAATATTTTTACAGATGAGAAATGTGAGAGTCACTTGCTGGCAGTGTTTGCACAGCCACCCTGGAAACACTGACCAATCAGTTGGGAAGCACAAAACAGTAATTTGCAGTTTAGGTGACCAGCTAGAAAGCACTGAACAATAATTTGACAATCTTGAAGTGCAGCAATTGCAAGAAGTAATTTGTGAGCAATCTCTAGGCTACCACACATCTCCATAAACCAGGCACTGAAAAATTCTTTATAATAAGCAGATTGATGAATCCCAACCTGTGCAGGGCAGAATCATTCCCTGCCTGCTCAGGGCAGAAATCCTGGCCCCCACTGAGTATGCTGAGTCCAGCTGACCCTGATTTCACTCCATTTCCATGAGTAACTCTATTCTACCAAGGGTTAAACAATATTTACATCTGAAATAATTAACAATTGGCTATGTAAACACAATGTCTATATGGTACCAGCTATTAACCTGTTTTTCTAAGGCTAGGATGTTGCAGTGTGTTTCCTGAGACCTTCCTGTCATGCTGAAAGCCTCCAGGGCTGATCCCCCACTCCCAAAATGGAGGTGAAGCTTGAAAAGGGGAACAGTGTCAAACAGAAATAGCACCTCCTTAGTCTGTCAAGATGAGGAAGATTTCTACCTAGTATGACAGGCATCGTGTGGAAAGCACAGAACAAACAATTCCTGCTGTTTCAAAAAGCCTTGAAAATAACTCTCAGTACAGACAGAAATGATGGAAGAGAAAGAATAATTGTAACTTGCTTTTCAATGTGCTTTAACTGTGACATCCTAAATGCAATTGCTATGAGGTCAAAAATGTTATGAGAGGAGAATTCTTATCTTTTGTTAATTCCCTTACTCAGGGTAAGGGAAACACATAAAGTAAACACATTACTGTCTCAACAATCCCCCAAAGCTTTAATGACAATGCAGAAAAAACCATCAACAATATCAGAAAGGATTTCTCCAACAATATCAGAAAGGATTTCTCTCTTGACTGAATTTGCTTTAGTAAGATTGGGCTTATTTATTGATTGGGCTTATTTCAGGAGCAAAAGCTAAAGCCATAAATAAGCACACAAATTGAAATGCTTTTAGCAGTTTTGCCCACTGTGCTAAACGCTCAGGAGTTACCAAGGAACACAAGGAAATGTCACTGTCAATGTGATGAGTGTTTGTCGCCTGTATCCCTGCATGGCCCACAGCAGAGCCAGGGGCAGCTGAGCAGGGTGGGTGGGCACAGCTGCCCTGGAGCACAGGGATGGGCTTCAGAGCAGGACACCCAGGTGACACAGCCACCAAAAGGGAGGCAGAGCTCAGAGATGCTCCTGGAGTTTCTGTGGCAGAAGCTGAAGGGCAAGTTATTGGGGAAGATGAAACAGGAAAGCCTTATCAATATGATTGCCTGGCAAAAGATTTTGAGAATATAGAAACTACAAGCAAGATTGAAATGAAAGCAAGCTTTGAGATACCTCAGTTAGTGAACAACTGGAAAACAATGGTGTGGCCAGCTGAAGGTAATCCCCTTTTGATGAAACAACACCCTCTGCTTGCAGACAGCTCCAAGGGTCAGAGCAGACCCTACAGCTTGGCAGAAGGGGCCCAAAGAGGAGTTTATAGGATTTAAAATGTAACATAGTATGGTAA